>JAYMTH010001572.1:0-14600 GCA_036897465.1 Pelargonium australe | reverse complement strand
GGACCCATATCGGCCGGCCAGTGGACCTTCTCCGGGCACTGCTGACAGTAGCCGATCTTGTACTGAGGGCTGTGACTCCACGTCTTCTCGCAGAAACAGTCCATGACGGCGTAGATGTGGTCGCCGGGAAGGTCAAACAGGTGGTCAATGTTCTCAAATACCTGAATGTCCCCGTCCAAGTATATCATCTTTCTATACTCCACAAACTGCAACAAAAATAAAAAAATTACAAAACTGCCCCTTCTATTTCAAAATAAACATGCAATAAGTAACAAAATGCCTCGATAAAATATTATAACTAACATTTTCTTTTGTATAATGGTAATTTAATAACATGTATTTAAGAATAATTAAACACTTAAATATTAAAAAAAGTCGTAATTAAAATGAGATCTTCTGATTTTAAAATATATTAATCAAATAATATAGTATGGTTTCTGTCTCATTTGTTGACAAATATGGAAGATGACTAAGAAATGTAGTATTTTCATGGAGTATAAATATTTTAAGCTCAATTTAACATAAAATGAGTCTTATTAGAAAAATATTTACCTCCCATATGCGAAGCTTCGAGTAGTTGATGACGTAATAAGCCATAGCGAACTGTGTCTGGTTCTCCGGCGGGTGCACCGGCACGATCTCCCGGACGATACAGCCCTGGGAGATCAGTATCCGCCGGTGCTCCTCCGGCACGTCGGGGAGGACGGCGACAACTAGAGGGTACTTGCTCTTGACCTTCCTCAGCCCCTTGGCGAGCCCGACCACGCCTTTCACGTAATCGCCGGTGCCGGCCAAGAAGGTGACGTAAGCGCAGCTGGAGATGCTCGCCGCCTTGGTAAGTCCGGTGGTCCCTGTGATACGAGGAGCCATGTCTTGCAATGAAGGAGACTGAAAAGGAATTGGAGGTAAGTGGGAAAATGAGTGTTTGGATGGCGAGAAAGTGGTTTTCTTTGCTTTTCTTGGAGGCTTTGGTGTGAGGAGTTTGGGTTGGGGGTTGGTTGGTTTATATAGGGAATGGGATGATTTAATTATGGTAATTAAAGTGAAATGAGGAATGTGTTAATTAAATAGTAAATGGTGGGAGGATTTGGGGATTGGGGATTGGGAGGTTGGTTTGTATAGTAATTGATTAATTGGGGTGATTTAGTTATGGTAATTAAAATAAATTGAGAAAAATGTTTAGTAATTAATAAATAGTGGGATGATGCCACTTCAAATTTCATAAATTTATTGTGTTATTCAAATGCCAATATTTTAACTAAGTCAATTCCTTTCATGAACGTTTGAAATACAACATTAACATAAAATGTGGTAGGAACGAACCAATCAGAAGAAAAAATATGGAAATTAAGACGCTACAATAGAATGCATGAACTGTTGCATTAAATCATTTGTCTCAAATCTAAAGAGTTGGACCAACAGATTCAACTAGACTTAAGGATTTGTTGTAGTGCATGAGATTGTCCGCTTCAAGGAGCTCAAGATTCGCCCCACACTCTTGTTAATCCACGCCTCATGATTTTCGTGAGTATGGACCAGAGTGAGATGACTAATTAATTTGTTACAACAGATCACTCATCACAAAGAACCTACAATTAAATAGAAAAAATGTTTCACTTCATTCATCTTATTGCGTGAGAACGAATTAGGTGGCCTCAAGGGACTCCAAGACTTCGAAGTCTCTCCAAGCTCCCAAATGTTCTTTTCAAGCCTCTCGACTTCCGAAGGCTTCTTAGTCTTCTTGTGTCTCAAGACTCACTTTTGCTCCTTATGATTCATTTATTTAAAAACTTATTAGTGACATATAATTACTGGAGAAATGAAGAGTGCGTACCCCGTTCCAAGTAGAAGCACCGAGTTCCATTATCACTACGTACTTTGTCGATTATTACGTTGTCAAACCAAGATTGTACAAGCTCTTAAAAATTTAAATTATCTTCCATTTGATCTTAAAGATGAGTGGAGTCTTAATTAAGACCCGAGCGGGCTAACAAAGAACAAACACCCGAGATAGCTCTACTGACTAGACACATGATAGCTCGTCGTACTCATTTGATGGCAAAAGGAACTATGATCATTTCTTTTATTTTTACCAACCTTCAAGCTTTCATTCTTTTTGGAATCTCTTTCTAGATTTAGCATTATGCGGATTCTAAATAAATATTCTTAAATCATATTAAGACGACTTTATGGATACCCAAATTTTGTTCTAAATGAAATGATTTTTTTGAACGAGTTCTGGGAGTTTGGACCCAAAACCCAAAACCCTCCAACCTCGACTCAAAATCCACATTTTTCGCTTCTTGATATTAGCTAACCTAAAATTGTGTCATTTTCACGATTATGACACAAAATTTCAAACTCTTTATACAATTACTCCGAGAGAAAATTGTTTGTCGACTACCACCGCCGCCGAAACGGGCCTACCACACGGAAGGATCACATATAAACGACACGTTTCAATTTAAGGACACGTGGCTTTATGGCAAATGCATTAATTTTTTTAATTTGTGTTCAAATGTTACACGAAAGTTGTGGCCACCGAGCGATCCATGTGCCACGTCACCAACCCAGAATCCTCCTGGCGTCTCCGGAAACGCCTATTTATTTACTAGAATATTTTATCCTCAGTGTGGGGCCCACTAGATCTGTCGGCGTGTCATCTGCGTGGCTGGTATAGACGCTTGGGGTCCACGTGTCTGATATGGGTTAAGAGGACGGCGATTTGCCACGTGGCCGAGAGTGGCTTTCCTAGAAGCGATCGGGCCTTTGGCCCATCAATGTCTAGTGTGGGCCCAATTTCCAATTCTGTGGTTGTGTTTGTTGGTGAGACTCAGAGGCTGGTCCAAATTTTAAATTTAAATTTAAATTTTTTTACCACGTGTATACACTACAAATAAACTTTGATTTTGTTAAAGTATTAAATAAAAAAATTAAAATTGTTAAGAGGTTCTTCTGGTAAATTTATTAATTATTTAATGTTAATTAACTTATGAGTAGGTCATTATTGAGATAACACTTATAGCATGAACGTCACTTAAATGCAAAAAAAATATTAGCGTTGTTAAACGTCATTATTTGCTTATCTTGTTCGATCAACTCACAAACGCCCCGTTATTACTTTTGCTTTCACTATATGGTAGTTTGTGAAAGTATGTTAACAACAAGCGGATTGATTTTCTTTTCATTAATTGTTTTGTTTTAAATCATATTTTAATAGTTATGTTATTTCTATAATTTGTTTCTACTATCTTGGTGTAAGTCTTTTATTGTTAAAAGTTTTGTTTTGTATTATGTTTACCTTTTTCATTATGATGGTTAGTGGGTTTTGTTTGAATTTGCTGTTGTCGTCAAGATTTTAATCAAGAATATGACAATTGGTCGTTCTTTTGAATATATGAAATTTTTAAATCAATTATTTATGTTATAGTATATGATTATATATACGTCATGTTTATGAGAATGAGTGAGGAGTTTTGGATGTGATTAAGCTCTGAATTAGATTAAACTAGTGGTCCACACCCAAAAATAGTTCTATTACGATGTTGATTATCCACTAAATGAGTTTTTTTTTTTTTTTTTTTAAAGTATTCATTTGATTATTGTTATGATTATGTGAGAATTTAATTAATTTATTGTTAGAATCAATCAAATTAATTACCTCAGCCTATAAAAGATTACTTTATTAATTAAAAAGCATGATTCACATTCTATGACTTAATCAACTATATCCATTTACAATTAATTTGACTGAAAAATGGTATAAATCCACACTTTTGTTGGATAAAAAATGTTTAGTATATACAGTATTTGGTAAGGACTTTATACCAAACCGACTTATAGTTATGTTAGTTGGTCCAACTTGCATATTACATACTTTAAATTTAAATAGAAAAAAGAGACAACATTTATTTATTTATTTCTAGTGACGACTTTGGACCAATCTAATTTTTTACCATATTTTTTTGAGTAACTTTTTGTAGTATTGGTGGATAATTTTATTTAATCTTTTGAAGTGGTCAATTCAAGAAATTAAATACTGGGATTTGTTTCTTCATTTGCACTTTTCCATATTTAATTGGTATTTTTATGGGATTTTGTTCATTAGTTGATGTCATTAATATTTTACAACCAACTAATACCTAATTTGACAAATTGTATGGAGATTAGGATAATGGTATGTTCCATCCAACTATATTTCTTGGTCTTAGAGCCGACGATTCAGATTCTAATGAGCATGTACCTGAAACTCGATCTAACTTCAGTATGATCTGACTGACTTTTCAGTCAGATCATACAATCCCGCATGTATTCATATGTTTTATGCCTAAATAGTTAAATCTAACCCGAATGAACCCGACATGATCAGCAAAATTGCCACTTTTTGATGTGAAAGTTTTTGACATTGCAAATCTAGATATCCAGTTCATCACAAGAGTCTTCTCTAGAGTCATTTTTTGACTTGTACAATTTCATGCTAATCAGATGATACATCAATCCAATATTATGATTTATTGAAAGATACACATTACAAAACCCTAATATTCAGTGAATGAGTCAATGAACAATGAGTGAAAACCTGAAGAAAATGATGAAAACAACAAAGGACATTGAAAGGGAATGATGAGTAGTAAAGCTTAGCTCAAAACAAGACTCTTCTCAAGAATCATGTCATCAGTGGAGAAATCAGCTTCTTTCCGGAACGTTCCTCTTCCGAAATCCAGATTGTACGAGTCTGCGAGGCCTTCCACGAGGTCAAACTCTGGTTTCCACCCGAGCACATGCTTCGCTTTGTCCACTGATGCGAAGAAATGCTGCATAAATTCACAAAACGATCAACATTTCCCGAGCAAAACACAGGTTCCATAGTATAAAAATGCAATGCCCGCTAAAGAACGAACCATACGAGTTAGCTAGAACTGCAAATTTACCTGATCGCGGAACGGGAATGCTTTCTTTTTACCAAAGTCGAAGTCCTTGGGATTATAGTGGACAATCTCAGGCTCGGGAAATCCAGCAGCCTTGAAGAACAAGAACAGCGAGAAAGTTAATAGCTTTTCATAGCACCCGTCACGTAACATAAACTTATATAAGTCATGTCAGCAACTAATATGCTAGCAATTCTTGTTACCTTCGCACACGCCTTTGCCAACCCGTCAAAGGTTACATACTTATCTCCCGAGATGTTGAATACTTCCCTGCTGGCTTTTTCGTTCCCGAGAACCTTAATAAAAGCTGTCGCCAAATCCTGGAATCATATAGAACTCAACAATTACAATGGTACACTTGCTTTGGAGCTACATGTCATATAATGTGCATATTTACATATTTACATGAAGATGTGGTGCTTGTAAGTGATTGATGCTATGATTTACCTTAACATGACCAAGTTGAGTGATTTGTATGCCTGAGTTGGGAACGGGAATTGGGCGACCAGCTTTCAACCTGTGGAAGAACCACTCTTCAACGGGGTTGTAGTTCAAGGGCCCGTAGATGTAGACGGGCCTAATTGAAGTCCAATTTACACCCTTCGATTCAAGCATATCTTCAGTCTCGAGCTTCCCCTTGTGCCTGCTCTTTGGATCAACTGCATCGGTCTATACCGGGAAACAAGTTGAAAGGGATCAATGTAGAAAATAAGACAACGCTCTTTGTAGGGTAATTACTAATATCTAACCCATAGTAATGCCCACAAACATGTAACCAATCAATAGTATTTTCGACGACATTTAACTGATCTTAAGTTTAGTCACCCCATTTTGTTAGTAACTTTGTTAACACCTAAAGATAAAAAGACTAATTTTTTCCCTTATATACTCGCAAAAAATGGGAATAAGATCATAAAATTACCTCACAGTGTGGCATGAGATCAGATTTGAGATAAACACCAGCTGATGAGCAGTATATGTACCTGAGGATCGAAGAAAGATCGATTTTTAGAATTCATTTGTTATTGAGAAGAAAGATACTATCATTCTCGTGACTTTTAATGTGACACCACCTGAGAAATTTGATATCCACAGCTGAAATCATAGGAAAAAATTCTATGATAAGTCACGCCAAAGAACACAGAAGGCACCATTCATTTCGAGCCAAAAGTTTAAAATCTAATCGGTTAATGAATCAGTTGAGTCTCAAAACTATTTTTCCGATAAACACATGGTTTACAATTTGATTTGACATATGGAAGAGTTGAAACAATTTTGACAAGTCGATCAACTGATTGAGTATAAGAAAACTTGATAACATATCATCGCAAATGATCTTTAAGAGCTCTCAGTGAACGATTGGAAGTAAATTACATAAACACTAGCAATGAGGTTTCAGAGCTTACTGTTCTAGATTTGGTAGTGCATCAATAATGGGTTCCACTTCAGTTGCCTCTCGCCCTAAAAGTATCCGAAAAGACATTAATTAGTTGATGGCAAAAACATAAAAAAGAGTGCACGGATAGAACTGAAGTATGGCGCACCATTTATGTCATAAACAACATCGAATCCTTCAGCTGAGAGACTAGATTTCACGAAATCAAAGTCCTTCCTGTCTCCTTTCAAATGCAAGATCTAGAAATCACAACCAAATATCAAAACTTAATTACTTGACAACATTTCTCAGAGGAGTTTTGAGGACTATATATACCTTGGAAGCAAAATCAGCAAAATCTGAATCGGATTCGCCAGGTAACTGCTGAGTAATGGGTGCTTTTCCTCTTGTAAACAAAGTCACCTAAAATAATTGAAGTGAAAATTATTGAAGCAAAGCATCTAAACACAAATGGGAAGGATTTTTTGGAAAGATATGGTGTTACCTGATGACCCTCTTTGACAAGAAGTCTAGACAAAAACACACCAATAAACCGGGTGCCTCCCATTATGAGAATCTTCTTAGCTGATGCTGTAATCTGTAATCCTGCTCTTGGCCGTGACACATTTCTCTTGTACTGTGATCAAATATGAGGATGATGAAATCATTATCTTTAAGAAGTTACATCAAGCAATCGAGTTCTCTAGCTATAGGTACTTCCGATAAAACTTCTTTCATTTACCTTTCAGCCCAAATGGTTAGACTTACAGTAGCATAAGGAAATGTATACCGATAGGTGCTCAAAAGGGTTCCTATAAAACTAGTCAATCACACTTTGCGGCTTCTCTAATCTCTTAAGTACAACACAAAGTGAAAACCTTTTCTACGTTCTTCAATAAATTTCCAAGTGAGTGTTGCCTAAGTAGAGTGATGTGGAAGTGCCATAAGCATCAAGATGCAACAATGACTTGTTATATGTTAACAAACTTCAACCCAAAATGCTAAGCTATATAGGGTCTCCCCACCATGTGCTCGCATTCATGTGGGACACATTTCAACACTCTCCGTCCCTCTCTCACGAGCAGGCTGGGAGGCAGCACAGACAGACACGGGACCAAGGTCAAACCATCCTTGTACCGCATTATTATATTGCAACCTAAACATCTGAGCTAGCTGATGATAGCATGGTAAAGTGGTCTGAAACTTCACAAGTTGGACTGCACAACAGATCTTACAAGTGTACCAAAAAAGGAGGCAACACAAACGGGTCACTAGGCCAAAACCAAACCAGCTCTATACCATGACAAACTTTAAACCAACCCAAAAGCTCAAGTTATGAGTCGGATGGTCCAACTAGCATATCAAGTTGTCTCAGACTCCACGTTCTTTCAGTGCGGGTTACTTTAACAACTATCATCGAATCCCAAGTACAGGACATCATATAAACATGACCCAACACATAATGTCTCTTGCCCACCATGTTTGTGTCTCTACTTAATGCAATAGTGAATCAACAAAACACCCACTAAAACAAGTCATCATCCAATCCCAAGTACAGGACATCATATAAACATGATTCAACACACAATGTCTCTTGCCCACCAAGTTTGTGTCTCTACTTAATGCAATAGTAAATTCCCAAAACACCCATTAAAACAAGTTATCATCTATAACCCCAGAGAGCTTTTTCACAAATGGGTTGGATTCTTCTGCCAAATGCCCATTTCAAGTTCCTTAAAAAAAATGCCATTTTTCAACATTTCTCAAACCCTTATTTATCAGATAAGTAATTGAGAAGTTAAAGAGGGATAAGGAAAGAGAGTAGACCTGAACATGGTTTTGAAGCATCTTGGTGCCATTGAAGTCAGAGAAAGAGGAATGGAGAGAGGAAAGAGAAAGCTGCTTTGGCTGCTGCACCACCACCAACCTTGCCATGATGCTCCTCTATCTCTATCCTTCTTCTTTCTTGGAGCTGGTTTGGGGCTGAAATTTGAAGAAAACTTTTCTGAGCCCATCTCTACTTCTTTGGTTTTGTGTCTCATTGTGGCCATTAGAGGAGGATAAGACAGTGACCCACAAGACCTCACTTTGGTTATATCATATCCACAGCCTCTCATTCATAATCAACCTCCTCTTCTCTTGGCTCTTCTGTTGCCTAGTTCAATTCTAGTGCACCAACCAACCATGGCCACAGACACAGTTTTGATTCTCTGAAGATTGAGCCTCTGATGCTTGACACAACTGTCCAAACCCAAAAGGCTCAAATGTGCAATTCATTATGGGCCTAGTTTGGGCTTGAAAGAAAGGAAAAAACTCAAACTTTAGTTTGGCCCTCTGGCAAATAGTGTCAATATGGGATAACACGAACACGAACACGACACGAAATAAATGTATTTAGACTCATTAATTTTATAACAGTATTGTGACAAATCGTGTTATGTTGTGTCATTTCAGCTCCTTCAGTTAAATGTGACATGTTTGTATTACGTGTTTATAAACATGTCATATTCGTGTTAAGCGTTTTTGTACGATTATTAAACCTTTCGTGCGTCTCGTATATCACACAATCAATTTTCAGCATGACACGAACTCGTCACTCATGTACAGATTGCCGGCTTTATCAGTAATAGTTAAGGAAATAGGGGTAAAATGGAAAATAAGTAAACGTGTTGTGGTAAAATATAGATTTTTCTCAAATACAAGGGTTTCTTTTACAATTACACTAAATTGGATACCAAGCTATAAAACATTTCCCTGAAATTTTTGAAAGATTTGCTATGTAATGTTCATCACCTGGAGATAGATTCACCACAAACATAACCCACAATTTGTTCTCTTCAATTTTCTGAATTTTTCTGACAATGGATCTCATCACGGTGAGTTGACTCGTCTCTCTCCTTATGTTTCCTGCGAAGTTTTCGGTTTCTTCGCTCATAGATTTTGCATGTTTACACGCATTGTTGTGATTGATACGTTTTATTCGATTTTTGAACGTTTGAGAATCATCATTTGATCTGCATTTCGTAAATTTTGAGGTTACCCTTTGTTTGGATACTGAGAAAACTGTGGGAAAAGGACAATTATTACTCTTGTGATTTGGGTTTTACTGGGAAAATGCTCAATGAGTTGTTGGGTTAAATTTTGTTCAACTGTTGTGTTGGTATCAATCTTGCATAGACACGGGCACGGGATACATGACACGGATACTGCGACAATTTATATAATATCATACACTATAGATAATTTATATTTTCTATATTAGTGCATATAGGTTACGTCAATTCATGCTCGTCTATGTGTTTTAGAGTGTCGAACTCAATCATTAGAAAATATGGGGGATCGCAAGGTGTGTGACACATCTCTTAAAAACATTATTAAAAAATTGGGGGACACTGATCCAAAGAGTGTCTGACGTGACGTTGAGAAGATGAGAGTGTCCGTGCATCATAGGTTGGCATCATTTTTTGTTAAAAAATTGTTATTTTGTCCTATGGGAGAATAGGGGTTGGTTGAATGGATGCTACACATTGTATTGGGTTGTCAAGGAACCGTGGCTCTTAAGATATTGTTTGGTGGGGTTCTGTTGGTTGCTGAGAAAATGCAGAGGAAAGGGTGATATATCAAACATTTAGATAGGAAAATCTTCATTACTGAAGACCTACAAAAGCAAGCGGTTATGACCCTAATGAATTGGTTTGCTTAGTTATGGAAAACAATTATCCTTCTTATTGACAAGCTTGAGTCACGCCATGTTTAGAACTTTGAAGCATATATTCAATTTGAAGTTTGATTTTTGGGAATCTTATATGAGATTTCAAAAAGTGAATCTATGAGATTTTCTAAATTTTGTGGGATATGATTTGAATTAGAGGCCGTCTTTTGTGGGTTATTGTTCAGTAATTATTTTGTATTATAAACTGTTGCTTGAATTATGTTGTAACTTTACTCTTGTTCACAGCCTCCAGCTGAAACTTACGGCAATCCAAGGACATGTTTCTTTCATGTTCTCTTCAAGGTCTGTTATACCGGATTTAGTTCTTTTTAGATTTTGCTCTGAGATCCTTGCTTGCTTTACTATACTGTGGTGTGTGTTTGTTTTCTCCTGTTTTTGCAGGGTGCGGCTTTGGTATTTTACATACTTTCGTCCCTCCTTTCCGATAACTTTGTCATTATTTTCGTGGTGACTGCTCTTCTTGCTGCGCTTGATTTTTGGGTTGTCAAGAATGTGAGTGGGCGTATTTTAGTTGGCTTGAGGTGGTGGAATGAGATAAATGATCTTGGCGAAAGTGTGTGGAAATTTGAATGCCTGGACCATGAGGTCAGTGCTTTCATTTATTAAAATTCTGGTATATCATGTTTGCCATTTACAAGATTGTCATTTATCATTACTTGAATTTGTTATGATGCGTGCATTGGCTTTGTCAGTCATTGGCTCGGATGAACAAGAAAGATGCATGGCTGTTTTGGTGGACTCTTTACCTTACGGTAAGCAAACACGGGCAAACTATAGCATGTAATATACGCGTCATAATCTTAATAAAGGAAATACAACATGAGAACTTTTTTACATAGAGCACTTTTTTACATTTTTGAATCAAACAGAGTATTCACATTTCTAACTTAGTGCAGGGCAATTAAGTGATTGTCTCACCTTTCTAACTTTTCACCCACTTTTTGCAATTTTGAACCAAGCCAAGTATTCACATTCCAGAACTTGTTATTCTGCATTTTCCTTTCACTTTTCTATGTGTCAAATGCTCATCTCAACTTTCCCGTTGCCAAACAATACCTTAATGATAAAAGTTCATTGTGTTAAATGTTGTGTGAGGGATCTGGTGAAGAGTGTGAAGCACTTGAAATATTGGGTTGTAAGGTTATGACAATATTTTTGAACAAATGAGAAGTTTTTGCGTAAGTGGTACTCCGGAACCTGTTTGGTTGAGTTGGCTATATACACTATGTTCTGTTGTATCTGTTTCTGATTATATGCATCTATCTATCTTACATTGCCATATGTTTTATAGGCGGCTGCATGGGTTTTGCTTGGAATGATTTCTCTTATAAGGTTTGAACCTGACTATCTCCTCGTCGTTGGAGTTTGTTTGACTCTCAGCCTTGCAAATATAGTTGGCTTCACCAAATGCCGCAAAGGTGAGTTATCTTTTCGTCTGGGTTCTCTTATATCCTGTCGGAGTTCATGATTCTATATAAGATTCAATGTGAAATAGGAGGGTCAAATTTAAGGAATCTAGCTAACTAATCTTAAGGAATCTGGTTGATATCTCATGCATAACTAACTGAAAACGAAAAGCGACACTCATTTAGAGAAAGTGGACGCTCATTTTGATACGGAGGAAGTAAAACATATTCTATTCTTAGATTGTTTTATTTGTTCACTTTCATGTCTTCTAGTACTCTTTATTCTTATGGCTACTCTCCATCACCTACTCTTGATCTGTTCTTTCGAGTTTGATTTTCTTGAAGAACAAAAACTAAATACACTATGTTCTTGTCAGATGCTAAGAAGCAGATCCAGCAATTCGCCTCCCAGACCATTGCAAATCGCTTCTCATCCACGCTACAAACTGCATTCAGCGTGGTTTGAGTCGGTGTCGAAGATGACAATAAATTAGAGCTACATTTTTGGACATGTAACTGTTGGTGGCTTGTAAATGATCACACTCTTATCAGCCAGCATTGAAATGGGTTTTTGTTCAACATCTGAGAAGATGAGGATATATATAGATCAGATGTATATTGGAGTTGAGGAAATTTTTTATATGTACAAGAATATTTACTTGTTTTCTGATTGTAACTAGTTTTCTAACCCAGCGATGTTCGGGGACCCGAACAGATTGACTGATAAGAGAAAAAATAAATTCACTGAATGTCTTTTCTTGTGAAAATTTTCATTTCTCGCTATAATTTTCAGTTTTCAGTTTTCGAGAGTCGCAAATCTAAATCGACAAAAACTGTTGCTATTAAATAAGAAAAGATTACAATAGAAAATGCATTAATTAAAAATTACATAAACTAAAATTACAATAAATTCTGCATAAAATCAAAATTACATGAAACGAAAAAACGTGAAGAAATTACGAAATACTATATTTAGATTTAAGAATCGAACACATATGTTGATGAATGCGAAGTTGCTCCTCAGTCATGGAACCAGTATCCTTCATAAGAATTTCATAATCTTTTAAAAATGAATCATGCTGCAATATTTTAATAAACTCCTCCATGAGTAGTGAGAGTTTTCTCTTTTCTAATTCTATAATTTCCTTCCAAATGTCATTGAAACCATTTGATTTTCCTTTTCTCTTTCTGGTCATTGCTGTTTTTTTACCAACGGGTCGCATTTCGATGTTGATCCTCGTATCTGCATTGGATGTCGACGTGTTTGCTCTTGATTCATTGACCCTTGTCGTAGAAGACGGGTTTGCTTTCCATTTCGCTTCGTCTTTCAGCATCAACCACACATGTTCGTGAACAAAAGGTTTCTTATGATGAGAACTATAAAGCTCGTGTGCCGATTGCATGACTTGATTGTTAGACCACCCGCTACGATGTCCTGCGGTCAGATGATAGGCAATGTTGAAGTCATAGACCATTTTGCTTAACCATTCCCAACGTGGCTTCACTGTATGTTGTTGTCTTGTCGGTCCAGATATGCGATTGTTGTTGATGTACTCGATGACCAGATTCCAAAAAAATCATCCTCCAAGCTGCTTAATACGAGCCAGTTCAAAATAGTGAGCCAAGCGTTTGCAAGCATTTTGTCTTCCTCGACGCTCCATGTAATCTGTTTGTCATCTGTTTCGTCGCATTGTTCTTCATTCGGCGAATTATTTTCAAACCCGTGTTGCGTGGAATTCGCCAAAACTTGAGAGTTTGAACTCGAACATGTCGGTGTTACAACTTCTTGATCGGAACTCATGTTGGAAATGAAGAATTTTTTAGTGAGAAAGTTAGAAAATGGTGAGCAGAAAATATGAAATCAAACACATATATATACCATGACAAACTCAACGGTACAAAGCAACATTGTCCCAAAATAGTGTGGATTTAAAGGATACAATTCGTATTTCGGTTCGGTACAAGTTACTCAACTCGGGCTAAAAAAATATTTAACGTCGAACTGAGTTTAATAATACATACAAAATAATGAAATATGCGATTTGTTTGAACCGGTTGGCAATTATAAGAAAACATACAAATTAAACGTAGAAGAAATTTCAAAACACTTAAAATGCTTAACCAACTTGATATTATCTTGAATTTATGAAAATAAAAATTACAATATTAACTAATTATTTTTTAATAGTTGACCGGTGTTGACTTTTGGAATGTTTAGAATTGAGGCCCATTAACGGCCCAATGGGCCACTACCAGTAGGCTTCACTCACTTTCTTCAACCTCAGAAGAAAAAAAATTCAGAATTTCATTTTTGTACAGAACGTAACAGACTACACAGAGAGCTGAAAAACCGAAATTGCTTCAACAACACGAAAACACACTGATTTGCAGCAAAATCTGATCTTGCTGAGACCCAAATGTTGCAATGTATATTTCTTCTCTCAAATTCCGGGTAAGCCAATACACCAATTTCTTAAAATTTCACATACAAAAGCTCCAAATCAATCCAATTTTTCAGAATCTCAATTAGATCCCATAAATCTTAACAATCCATTTTTGTTTGTGGGATTTGGATTCTACAGTGAGGTGATGCTGGAGAAGCAGCTCTCCGGGCATCGCGTGGATCGGTCCATATGTGAATGGTTTTGGGATCAAGCCACTTCTCAAGGCGATTCCTTTAAGGTAGATTGTTACTTCAAATCGGTTTTAGAATTTTGGGTTTTTGTTGGTTTTCAATTTTGTGATTTGTCAAGTCATGTTTTGGGTTCTTTTGCTTGTTTGTGTCTGTGCACACTTGCTTTCATGATGTTTTTTTTATAGCTATTACCAGTGATTGCTTCACCAACATATTACATTTTCCAAGTTGTGAGAGATGGGATCACATTTCTAGCTTGTACCCAAGTCGAAATGCCGCCTTTGATGGGCATCGAGGCAAGTGTTTTACTCTATTTCTAAATGCACGTTAAATGATATGCGTCAAGCTACAACATGTTCACCTTTATTTAGAACATTAACATGTCATCGCGTGTCATTTAGCAAGCACGTGTTGGGATTTATCCCACCCCAAATCGACCGTCTCAGAATATCACTCGTGTATCACACAACTAACCAAACCAAAGATAAACGCAGCGGAAATATAAAATACAAGATGAACACAA
>JAYMTH010001571.1:0-14603 GCA_036897465.1 Pelargonium australe | reverse complement strand
TAATTAAAATGTTTAGGGTAAAAAATAGATATAGCTAGCTTGTGACCCAAGAACATCGGTCAGACACTAAATGTGAATCTTGAGCTACCTTGTGGGCCAATACACTCGCAGAACGATAAACAAAAGAGAAAATCACATTCTCCAAACCCGAAGCATTATGAACACAATCAGAAATAACCATATCATAAAAACTATTCATTTTGGATCCTAACTCGAGATCCGAGATAACATTCCTAGCATCGCTTTCGACGACGACACACTGGCATCCCATAGATTTAATCCACAAAAGAGCTTGTCTAATGGCTATGGCTTCAACCATCGCCGGCTATCGAGCTAAACGCTCCCACTTCCGGCAGCCACCTCCCAATAACTTTTTAAATAATAAAAAAGTATAATATGCAACATATCAAATGGAATCATGTAAGTATCCAAAAGAAAAAATGCACAATAGTAACTCAATTGACACTTAAATTTGGAACTAAAAAGGTTGTCTCCGGATGGATCCCCACTCAACTCATTCTTGATGGTGGTGGTGGTGTAAAAGACCACTTTTGGTGCGGTATGGTGCCAAAAGCCCTAGGCTAGGATTAAGAGGCAATGTCTCTTTTCTAAACACTATTTTCTTGTTCAAGCTTGTATATATATGTCTTGAAAAGATTCCTTAGGCCGTCGCAAGATAGGATTTCGACACCTATCTGTATAAAAAAAAAAAAAAAAAACTAAAAAGGTGTTGCTTGTTTTGGAGACTAATTTAACACATGATATGAACTTGAAGGCCAGTTAGTCCTCAAGCCCAATAAGGTCAATACTGGGCTTTTTTATTGGGCTCATCAAATATACTGCAGAGTTAACCGACTTTAGCCCAAACAATTAAACAAAAACAAAATTGAATGCTAATTCGGTTTGTCGAAAATACCCATAAGAATCACAACAAATTACACCCGTGTCCAATATCGTTTTCTTCTACCTCCTTCTCCAGTTTAGCCTGTTTACGAACAGAGCTTCTTCGTCACCACCACAACCTTATAAACCGCTTGCCGTGCCGCTGCTACAGCCTTACATCCCGGCGAGGTAGGTCCTCGAAATCCAAAATTATCTTTCGAACCCTAATCTTTGTTGTTGTCAAGTTGTTAACCACAACTGGGTTGCTGATAATGATTTTATTGTTTTGTGTCTGCTCGAGCTCTCAAATTTAATGTCATTAAAATCTGTAAATTTATGGCTGTGGTGACCATACAATCATCTGTGCGTGTGTCCAGTTCTTTATTTTAACCTATTTTTTTTGCTCTTTGTTTGTTTATGGTGTCAGGTCTAACCCTAAAAGAATCAAATTTCCATCTGGGCTCGCTCTCTACAGCTCTTGAAGCCGATAAATGGTTGGTTTTCTTGATTATTGGTGTATTGATTTATATTCATTGATGCTGCCAGATTAAGCTGTTATGCTCTAGTCTTTGTAATTGTAAATATAGTTTGTGTGTTTAGTGGTTATGAGATCTGGCATCAGGACTAAATGGTAGGTAGTGTGCGAAATGTGGGGTTTTGGGTGTCTGAGAACTGACCAAGTTTCACTAGAAAACTAATTTGTCTCCATTTTAAAACCCTTATCTGAGAGAAGCCCAGAAGGGCCATTGGGTATGCTACAATTTGACAAAATTATGAGAAGAGAAGAGGAAAGGAAAAAGGAACTGAATAAATTATGTATCATAGTTGAAGAGTTGGGACAATGGGTATTTTTCATTACATTTGTATGACTTATTATTCTTGAAATAAATTCTGTTAGGCAACAGAAGCACAATCAAATTAAGTTATATGTTCAGTGTAAGCTTTAAAGGTAAAATTCGCCATCAGCTATTAGATGAGGTAGTCTTCTAAATTCTAATATATTTCTTACTCAACTGCTTCCCTAAATGAAATCTAATGCTAGTTCAGTTCTGTTGAAGTCCTTAATTTTCAATAGATTGCTATACTGACTGTGATATAGTTCATGTTTTCCTCCTCATTTGTTATCTATCAAGTATCAACTGCTTGTACATTTTTCCTTCATCCTATTATGTTTTTCTTCTTACCCATCTTTGTTTTGATTTTTTGTTTGCAGGCTACACTTGCCGATTCTTTCCTTGCTGACCTTGATGAATTATCCGACAATGAAGCCGATAATATTGTGAGTGGATATGTTGTCTTATTTATAATGCAGTTATTATTTACCCACAAACTAAGGAACTCTTGATAACGTTTGTGAATTAAGGATGTCAGTCAGCTCCAATCACCCCTTTTTATTTCTAAAGAAAGAAGAAATAGATAAACTAATATACATAATATTCCTGATATATAGGATGAAGAAGATATTGAGGCTGGAAACATGGATGAAGATGTTGATGGGGAAATGGCGGACATAGAATCCCTCAACTACGATGATCTGGACAGTGTTTCAAAATTACAGAAAACACAGAGATACATTGATATAATGCAGGTTGGTGATATCATAATTTTTTTTTTTACATTATTTATTTCCAAATCATAACTATAGGAACTTTTAAATGTTAATATGTATATCCATGGTGTACATAGCTCTGATCTTTTCACTCTTTTTATTTTATTTTACAATGCTCATTTAATTGCACATGATTGCCTTAACACTTGGTGCAAAGGGTTTGGCCAATTTAATCATTATATGTTATAAGAATCTCAGAGTGTTGTGGGAATTCATGCACGTAATAAGCTGTTTCATTTTTCATTATCTCCAATTCTCATGGTTTTGCATGTATTTTTCATTTTCTCCTAGTTGGTGATACGTTCAAGGATGACATTTGTGATCCCACAATGTTTCCATGCTAAATTTGTTCAATTTATTGTGTATATCAATATAGTTGATTTAATTTGTAGTGTGATGTCTTAATTGCAGAAAGTGGAAGATGCACTTCAGAAAGGTTCTTCTGACATCTCAAATCAGGGAATGGTTTTGGAAGATGATCCTGAATACCAACTTATAGTTGATTGTAATGCTTTGTCGGTTGACATCGAGAATGAGATTGTTATTATCCACAATTTTATTCGTGATAAGTACCGACTGAAGTTTCCAGAACTCGAATCACTTGTGCATCATCCAATCGACTATGCTCGAGTTGTCAAGAAGATTGGAAATGAAATGGATTTGACTCTCGTTGATATGGAATGTCTCTTACCTGCCGCTACAATTATGGTTGTTTCAGTTACGGCATCAACTACAAGTGGCAAGCCACTTCCTGAGGATGTTCTTCAAAAGACGATTGATGCATGTGATCGAGCTCTTGCTCTTGATTCAGCAAAGAAAATGGTCCTTGATTTTGTAGAGAGTAGAATGGGATACATTGCACCAAATCTCTCAGCTATTGTTGGGAGTGCTGTTGCAGCAAAGCTTATGGGGACAGCTGGTGGCCTCACAGCATTAGCAAAGATTCCCGCCTGTAACATTCAACTTCTTGGTGCTAAGAGAAAGAACCTTGCTGGGTTTTCAACAGCCACAGCACAATTTCGCGTTGGTTATCTTGAGCAAACAGAGATATTTCAGACCACGCCTCCTGCATTAAGAATGCGTGCTTGCAGACTGTTGGCTGCAAAATCAGCACTTGCAGCACGGGTAGATTCTACCAGGGGAGATCCATCTGGCAAAACTGGAAGAACCATCAGGGATGAGATCCTTAAAAAAATTGAAAAGTGGCAAGAACCACCTCCCGCAAAGCAACCTAAACCTCTTCCAGTTCCTGATTCTGAGCCCAAAAAAAAGAGAGGTGGCCGTCGGCTAAGGAAGATGAAAGAAAGGTACTTCAGAGTGTTTGCTATTTTCTATCATATTTAGTGTACACTTCAGTTAAAATCTTATTCATATTTTGTTTGTTTTCTTCCAGATATGCTATTACAGACATGAGGAAGCTTGCAAACAGGATGCAATTTGGTATACCTGAAGAGAGTTCTCTAGGTAAAAACTGATTTCTTTACCGCACTTAGACTTTAGAGTTTCAAGTGATCGTATTTTGTGCGTTGCATCTTTACATGCCCCCAACATCTTATTGTTTGGCACTTAATGTTTTGTTTTCTTATGTTATCATCCCTTAAAAGTGGTCTGCAATGCTAAATTATGAATCTCTTTTGTACTTCCATCTTAGTGGTTCCATGCTTTTGAAACAGGGGATGGGCTGGGTGAGGGATATGGAATGCTAGGTCAGGCTGGAAGTGGCAAGCTGCGAGTATCAATGGGTCAGAGCAAACTTGCAGCTAAAGTTGCTAAGAAGTATGGCTTTTCTGAATGGTTTTTAGTTCCTTTTTACTTTTCTCATTGATCATTGCTCCGGTGGGTGGATAAATCTATCGGAAGCCATTTTTTACCTTCCCAACTACATAATGATCTATTTGGTCATGTGTTAGTTACAACTTACGAGTTATCAGCTCTGGTTTCGTTTTTATGAATTCATGAGTTATCTATTGTTGACAGGTTTAAGGAAAAAAGTTATGGAAGCAGTGGTGCTACTTCAGGACTGACATCTAGTTTGGCATTTACCCCTGTGCAGGTTTGTTTTCTTTG
This sequence comes from Pelargonium australe, assembly GCA_036897465.1. Taxonomy (NCBI): domain Eukaryota; kingdom Viridiplantae; phylum Streptophyta; class Magnoliopsida; order Geraniales; family Geraniaceae; genus Pelargonium; species Pelargonium australe. The sequence continues at coordinate 10,045 of JAYMTH010001571.1, read as the reverse complement.
CTTTGCACTATTTGCAGGTTTATTCACGAACTATGTTACTGTTATGTTGTATAGCAATCTGATAGTGCAACTCTTCATGGTTAATATCCAAGTAATCAAATCCAGTCGCTTGCGTTTCCCTTAAGTCCCACATATTCAGTAACATAGATTTTCATGTCTGATCAAAATATTTAACAGACAACCTTCTTTATGCAGCCTAGGCACTTGTTGTCCAGTTAATTACATAAATTTCATTTGCAGTTTTGGGCATTAGTATTACCCGCCGTAGATGGAGCATTACAATTTGTAATTTTATTTGTGAATGTAGACGTACTGGTTGATTTTATGAACTAATATATCGCTGGTGTATTGATGGTGCTAATTTTCCAATTTGTGTGTACAGGGGATTGAACTCTCAAACCCACAGGCTCATGCGCACCAGGTTGGCAGTGGAACTCAAAGCACCTACTTCTCTGAAACAGGGACATTTTCAAAGATAAGGAGGATCTAAATCACACAACATTTCACCCTTCATTGAACTTTGTGAATTTTTGTTTTGTACTTTTATCATGTCTGTTTCCTATTTTAGCTTTTGCTTTAATGGCAAGAACAATGAATTGTAAACTTATTTGCTTCCTTTATGTGTAAAAATTAAAAAAAGCAAACATAGTTGGAGAAGCAAAATGAGAGTAATTTTTCCAAATCTCATTGTTTTCTTAATCCTTAGTTTTATTTTATACTCCGTCTGTTTTCATGTGTATTCACTTTTCTCTCAGTAATTTTGTTATACTTGAATTACTAGTGAAGGGTATTCTTAAATTTTGTGAGAAATAAAAATATAGGAAATGTCTATCTAAACATTTTCTTATGTTTTTATGGAAAAGAAAATGAAAACTGTTCTTCATAACTCTTCTCATATCATGAGATGAGACATGCAATTCAATCTTGTCTTGCTCATTGGGGCTATTATGCCCTCTAGGTAGCATTTTAGGGTTTTAGATTTTAGAGAGTTAGGGCTTAGCAGTTATGTGGAGGCGCACTAGTGGGTCGGACGGCAACAGAGAGGCGGACGGCGATCGGAGCGGCTGGAGGAGGACGGTATAGGACGTGTGCAGTGCTGTTTGGATCGTGGAACCAGTTCGCGGGTAAGTCATTGGAGATGGAGAGTGGAATAGGGAGGCGTTTGGAGTTGTTGTCGTTGGACGAAGAAGAGAGGGGTGGTCTAGAAATGTCGTCGTTAGATCGGGAGGGAGACACAGGCATGAGGAAGGAGTGGCGGGTTGTGGGGCGTTTTCTCTCGCAAACAATTATCAACTTCGATGCGATGTGACACATGATGGCATCGACATGGAAGCCGGCTGCGAACATGCGATCTATGGAGGTTGTCGATGATAGCCTAGAGTACAGGGAACAAAGATTCGTGTTTGAGTTCTCCCATGAGGCAAACACTACACGGGTATTGGAGGGGGTACCATGGCACTTCAATTATCATGCACTCATATGCAAGCTATTGGAACTAGGGGAGACTGCAGCAAAAGTGGATCTATTTGACTTGGACATCTGGATTCAATTACATGACCTTCCGGAGGGTTTCCGAACATAAATGGTATGTCAGAGCATCAGGAACTATATTGGCAAATTTGTGGAGATGGACCCGTTTAGTTTCACACGGAACCGGACGTCTTATATTCGGATTCGGGTAGTCATGGATGTGAGGATGCCAATCAAACGTAGATGGAGGGTGAAAATTCCTGGAGGTACGTGGTCTTGGATCAATTTTAAATATGAAAAATTGCCACGTTTTTGTTTTTACTGTGGAATAATGGGGCACGGGGATCCCCAATGTAAGGAGCTGATTAAACACCCGGAGGTTGGGCAGGAGAGGCGTATGGGCTTTGGCTTAGGGCTCCATCTCGAAAGGCGGGGAGGAATGTTGGAGCACGTTGATTGTTGGGAGATGAAGAAAGGGTGGACACACATAGCCTGATGGATGTGGGGCCGGCAGTCACAATGGACCGGGTTAGGCAACAAGAGGAGAAGGAGGGCAGAACGGTGGTAGATGGAAAACGCCGCAGAGTGGTGGGAGGAGGGAAAAATGTTGAGTTCAAGAACGAACAGGCGAGCCGAGATGATCAGGCTTGTTTAGCTGAATAGGATGTGAGATCGGGTTGGCAATGGTGTTTGGAGACCACTGCTGGAGGCCGGATACCTCGGAATACACAAAGGTGAGTCGGTGTGGAAGGAATGGAGGAGGGGTGAGTGGGAGGTGTTGAGGGACTCTGTTTTTGCTTTGTCGGGTCTCCAGTTAGGACCCGAAATGTCTGAATGTGATTTGCATTTACAAATCGTAATGTCGTTTTTATGTTTTTTGTTTAAGTATGTATTTTAGATTATTTATATTTGCGTGTTGAAAGAAAAAAAATCATTTGATCTAAATCAATTATCGAAATAAATCCACATATTAGAGAAAATAATTTCAGCCGAACTTTCATGCGTTGTGATTCAGACATATCAATGAAGTGAGGTGGTATTATGGATTTTAATTTATAATCGTTTTAAACGTTGAACATCTATTTGAAATCATATATTATGTTTCTCGACTAAATCTTAGTCACTAATCTTGATCGAGACTCCTTGGTCTTTGTATGGAAACAAAGAAACTATTAGTTTATTCACGTAACCTCACAAAATCAAAAATCATTCTCCTTTTCTTGGCACTCTGGCATTCTGCATCATCTTTTTCTTTACTTTCTCTCTCCAGTCTCCACTTGTCCTTGTCCTCTTCTAATGAGAATGACCCCAAAAAAGAAATGGGTAAATCAAGCTTCTTGCTGATAAAATTTATTTGTGCCTTAACAATATGGTGCATACATACAAATTCATGTATACGTAAAGGATTTGTACACCACAACACTGGTTTGCTGATAAATATAATGCTCAATTTCCACGTGCATATATACATGTAGCCAAATCTGGTATATGACCATATTTAGGTCTCTATATATACACATTCATTTGATACCACATGCAGTTCATAGAGACTATTGAGTTGGTGTTAACATTGCTGCCAGAAGGATCTCTTCTCTGCTCTCTCTCTCCTTCCCTTCTTCCTCTGCTTCTGCTCTGTTTTCTCAAGGTACTTAGCAACACGCTTCTTCGATATTCTTCATGTTAAGTGTTAACATTTTGTATCTCTTTATTTTTCTTTCGATTTTTGACATTACATATCTCAATTATTCAGGGAAGAATTTGAACCTAGTAAGAGGAACATGCAGTAGATATAGCACTGCTGCAGAAATTGATGAACAACCAATGAAGCCACCAGTTAGTGTACATTACAAACAGCTTTTGATCAATGGGCAGTTTGTGGATTCTGCATCAGGTCTCATATTCTAACTATTTATGCAATTACTCATTTTCTTGTGCACATTCAAGTTTTGTTGAATCTTAAAGCTGTGACTTGTTATTGGCCATAGGGAGAACTTTTCCGACTTTGGATCCCAGGACAGGTGATGTAATTGCTCAAGTCGCTGAAGGCGATGCAGAAGATATCAATCGGGCAGTTGCTGCTGCTCGCAAGGCATTTGATGAAGGACCGTGGCCAAAGATGACCCCTTATGTAACTAAATTTCTGTCACTTTTCTGTTTCTAGATTGTGATCATGAAAATTAATTCTAGGTACTAAATTGATTGATTCTGCTAACGAATATAGGAAAGATCGTGCATACTTATGCGTGCTGCTGATTTGATGGAGAAGCATAACGATGAACTCGCAGCACTCAAGACTTGGGACAATGGGAAGCCATATGAACAGTCTGCTAATCTTGAAGTACCAATGATGGTACGCCTGTTTCGCTACTATGCTGGTAAGTTATATATGTCACATTGTTTTCCTTAGTATTGAGATCAAATCTGCAAATACTAATCTGCTAATGACTTGCAGGTTGGGCGGATAAGATTCATGGTCTCACAGAAGAAATATGTAACACTCATCTCAAAATAACATTTTTGTTTAAGTTTCTACAAAAAAAAAAAAAAAAATGTTGACAATTTTAGTAGTATGTGACTTTTCTCTTCCTAACCTTCCCTATCCTATGAGCTGTTGCAAACTTGCAACTTGATAATAATTGCCTTTACCTCCAATTAAATACAACAAAGTAAAAGTCAACACATTATGAAGATGAAGACTCTACTCAATTTATGAGCATATCATATTTTTTTTTTTTAAGTATTAAGTTTTAAATTTTGGCTTGTACTCCTATGATAAAGGGACACAGTGAATTTAAACTTTAATAACACAATTATTGCAAGTTCATTTCAAGAACTCTTAAGACCAATGAGGTGTTTCATAGATAAGAATGGCCCAAGAAATGGGTAAAGCTTGTTGTTAACTTTATACTTGTTTTTACCTTAATTTTTTAGGACTGGTAATAGGTTGTTGAGTCATGCACACATACATATATTTCTATATATATGTGTATTGGATTTGTATTGTGACAAGTAATTGAGACCAAAGTCCCTGATTTGCTGATAAAGGTAATGCTAGATTATATACATACAGTTAAAGTTGGTGCATTGCCACATTTATCTTTATATACATTCATTTGATACATATGCAGTTCATAGATACTCAACAGAGTACTAGAGACCATTGAGTTGCTGTTACCATGGTGGCTAAAAGGATATCTTGTCTGCTCTCTCGCTCCTTCGCTTCCTCCTCTGCTTCTGCTCTGATTTCTCGAGGTATAACGGGTCAGTTCTTGAATATTCTTCATGTTAGTTCCTTGTTAGATCAGTGATCTGATTATGTATCTGCCATTTTTTGTTTGGTTGCTGAGAGAAATTCTCAAGTTCTTTTGTTTACATGGAAGTTATGGAACTCTAGCAAGATAGGCAACAATTAATGACTTTGTTTTGCTTTATGGGTTTTCTTTATCTCAATAAGGTTTTAGGGAAATCTGGGTTCTTTTTACATTTGTAGTTCATATCATGCCTTTCTTAATATACTCTTTTGCCCCAAAACGAGTGTTCTATTATAACAAATTTTGACCCTAAATCAATGCACGAGCCTTTTATAGTTAGCTGTGCATGGATTACCAACAATATCATAAGGCTTATGGTTAGTTTGTTAGAATTCCTTAGAAAATGAACAAATCTATCTTTAGCTGATAAAGTGGACACTCGTTTTGAGACGGAGGGAGCAACTGGTGTGTTAAGTTTACCGCGAATGTACTTGATGGATTATGGATTCATGTCTTGTTTGCTTGGGTAAACCATTTATAAAGAAACATCTCCCACATGTTTGGAGGAACTTCATGTGCAAAAGCTGCTATTTCAATGTTCTGTAACTAGCTATATCCAATAATCTGTTATTTGGAGAGGGAAATCATCAGCTTCTATGTTTATGTTAATATCTTGTATCTCAATTCAGGGAAGAATTTAAGCCTAGTAAGAGGAACATGTAGTAGATATAGCACTGCTGCAGCAGTTGAAGAACAGCCAATCAAACCACCAGTTAGTGTAAATTACAGACAGCTTTTGATCAATGGGCAGTTTGTGGATTCTGCATCAGGTTTGATATTCTAAATATTTATGCAATTACTCATTTTCTTGCGGATTCAGTGTTGTTTTCTGATACTAGCCAGTACTTTAGCTCCATGTTTTGCTGAATCTTAAAGCTGTCATGACTTGTTTGGCCATAGGGAGAACTTTTCCAACTTTGGACCCCAGGACAGGTGAGGTAATTGCTCATGTCGCTGAAGGCGATGCAGAAGATATAAACCGAGCAGTCGCTGCTGCTCGCAAGGCATTTGATGAAGGACCATGGCCAAAGATGACCCCTTATGTAACTATTCTATCCTAATTTCTATCACTTTTCACTGTAAGTTTTAGGTACTTGATCATTTCCATTCAATTTTTGTTTGTGATTGATTCCGTTAACAACTGTAGGAAAGATCGTGCATACTTTTGCGTGCTGCTGATTTGATGGAGAAGCATAACGATGAAATCGCAGGACTTGAGAGTTGGGATAGTGGGAAGCCATATGAACAGGCTGCCAAAATTGAAGTACCAATGATGGTACGCCTTTTTCGGTACTATGCTGGTAAGTTATGTACTATGAATCTATATCACATTGTTTTCTTTAGTGTTGAGATCAAATTTGTAAATTTTAATCTGCTAATGGCTAATATGTTTATCCCCTGCAGGTTGGGCAGATAAGATTCATGGTCTCACAGTTCCATCTGATGGATCGCATCATGTGCAAACCTTGCACGAACCAATTGGTGTCGCTGGTCAGATAATTCCTTGGAACTTTCCTCTTCTCTTGTTTAGTTGGAAGGTTGGGCCTGCATTAGCTTGTGGAAACACTATTGTTTTGAAGACTTCAGAGCAAACACCACTCTCTGCTCTCTATGTGTCTAAGCTTTTCCATGAGGTTGTTCATTTCATTTTTGGCAGATATATAATGTGCAGAATCGCCTTTCTTAATTGTTCATAGTTAGCTTCCATATTCTGATATAAGATACATTCTTTTGTGGCAGGCTGGTCTTCCTCCAGGTGTTTTGAACATAGTTTCTGGTTTTGGTCCAACTGCTGGAGCAGCTCTTGCTGGCCATATGGAAGTAGATAAGGTAGGTTCTGGTTTTGGTACAAATGCTACTTATGATACATTGTCAATAATCTTTTTTTTTTTTTTTTTTGCAGCTTGCTTTTACTGGATCAACTGAAACAGGAAAGGCAGTTCTTGAATTGGCATCAAGAAGCAATCTGAAGCCAGTGACTCTAGAGCTTGGAGGGAAATCCCCTTTTATTGTGTGTGAGGATGCTGATGTAGATGAGGCTGTTGAGCATGCTCACTTTGCTCTATTCTTCAATCAGGCTTGTCCACTGAATTTGTGTAAACAGATCATGTAAATTTCATGGAGCACCAATGGTTCCATGTCTATATCACAACACTTTCTCAATATCTGCAGGGACAATGCTGCTGTGCTGGCTCTCGTACCTATGTTCACGAAAGTGTGTACGACGAGTTCGTGGAGAAAGCAAGGGCTCGTGCTATGAAACGCACTGTTGGTGATCCATTCAAGGGAGGCATTGAACAAGGCCCTCAGGTATGTATACATAAAGAGACAGAAATGTTTATGTTACTGGTTTTTCAGTGCTAAAGATTGATTGTAACGTTATATAAATGAAAAAAACAGATTGATTCGGCACAATTTGAGAAGATCCTGAAGTACATAAGATCTGGTGTTGAAAGTGGAGCTACTCTTGAAACAGGAGGAGAGAGATTTGGTAGCAAAGGTTTCTACATTAAGCCTACTGTGTTCTCAAATGTTCAGGATGATATGTTGATAGCAAAAGATGAAATATTTGGTCCAGTGCAGTCCATCTTGAAGTTCAAGTGAGCTATATACACAGACTTTATAAGCTATGTAGCTTCACATTTTCAACATTTTGTCCTTTAACATGGTAGTGATGTTTTTGCACATATTGCAGGGACATTAATGAAGTGATAAAGAGGGCAAATAACAGTAGATATGGACTGGCTGCAGGAGTTTTTACGCGAAACATAGACGCAGCCAACGCGTTGAGTCGAGCATTGAAGGTTGGGACAGTTTGGGTGAATTGTTATGATGTTCTTGATGCAGCAATTCCGTTTGGTGGGTACAAGATGAGCGGACACGGCAGAGAAAAGGGTGTTTATAGTCTTAGCAATTACTTGCAAGTTAAAGCTGTTGTTACTCCTTTGAAGAATCCGGCATGGCTATGAATTTGATTTTGAGCCACCATTTTTTTCTTTTTTCTAAACGTTAAACTTGTTGAGAATAAAGAGTAATGTGCTCATTGTATTTTAATGGTTGTAATGATACTGGTTGTTGCGATGTGAACCATAATGCTTATTGTTTAATGATCGGCTTTTGTCTCTCTTTAGAACATGTGATGTGAGGCTAGCAAGAAATCTAGCTAGAGCTATATCTAATATTTCTACAGTGCAATTATGCAAGAACTGTCTTTGTTGTTTATACGAGAAAAAAATTTAAACATTGAGCATTTTAGATACATCTGTAACATAATTAGATTATATTTATTTTTGACGTTTTTTGTCAATCGTAAGAACTAAAAAAAACATGTAGCCCACTTAAACCTTCTCGTACTGACGTCTTCCAATGGGACGTCTTCTCATTCTTTTGCCTTTTCTTAAAATTTTAAGGATCATGAACTTTTCCTTTTTTTTTAAAAAAAACAACAAATCTATTGCAGTTTGTCTTATATACATCTTCAAAATTGGTTGGATTAATTTGAAAGTGATATTTTATACCATTCTTTTTACACAAATAAAATAAAATTATATACATAATATAGCTAGCATGGGATGCCACTAAGAAACATTAAATTGTGAGTCTCCTATCCGAAGCACATGACTTAATTTAGTCTCTGCACAGCCTGATATTCCAATAATACAACAATAATAATAAAATGATCCTAAACCCTTAGTATATTAATATCTTGGTAAGCTAAATAATTTTGAATTCACGTTAAATAGGGTATTCTCAACCTATGTCGGCAGTGCACATGCCACTTCCCATACTTATTCCGACACGTGTTGCTCTCTCCTTCAAACTAGCTTTTTCCTCGTATCCATCCGAAGCTACCTTCCCATGCACCTAGGAACCCACGCGCCTGCCACCTCCACGTGTCCTGGCATCTAATCTCACACATCGTTAGATCCTACTCTCCTATATCTTATCTTCCGACGCGTGTCTCTCAACTCGTCTCCTATAAATAGCTACGTTCCATTATCCAAATCATTTCCTCACACAAACACCCAAACAAAAACTCAAAACCAAACAAACCTTTTTCACTTTCTATTTTTGTTTCTTCTCATCTGTTCAGATGATCCATAATTCTAACGACTCGACGCGCCGTATTCTCACTTTCCCGGCGGTCCATCCCTGCGAATCTATAGCTCCGGCGACGCTTCTCAACTCGCTCAACGCTCTCACCCAAACGATCCGTTCTCACAAGTCCAAGTTCTTCGCGACCAACCGGAGAAACGCTCGCGAGATCATCCGACAAATTGAGGTTCTTCTCGTTCTATTCGAGGAGATCCGAAATGGGCCGGTGGATCTTGCGGATTCGGCGGTTCTCGGACTCTCCGAGCTCCACTTGACGTTCCAGAAGGTCCGGTACTTGCTGGAGGATTGTAGCCGAGAGGGTGTGCGGGTATGGATGTTGATGAAGTCGGAGCGCGTGGCGAACCAGTTCCGGGTCTTGGGTCGGGCCATCGCGACTGCTCTCGACGTCCTGCCGTTGAGCTCGATCGGGGTCTCCGGCGAAGCCGAGGAGGTGATTGAGCTGGTTCTGAAGCAGGCGCGCAAGGTAAGATTCGAACTTGACCCCGTAGACAGACGGGTCTCGGAGGAGGTCAAAGCGGTCTTGGGTCAGTTCGAAAGTGGGATCGTGCCGGATCCGAGCGGTCTCAGACGGATTCTTGACTTCCTCGGAATCCGGAGCTGGAGCGACTGCAACAAGGAGGTCAGGTTCTTGGATTCGGAGATTGGGATCGAGTGGTCGAGTGAGGACAAGAGGGAGGCAGAGGTTCTGAGCAGTTTAATGGGTTTCGTGACCTATTGTCGCTGCGTGTTGTTCGATGTTGCCGATGGCGAAGCCAGTCAGCAATCCAACGGCGGCGGATGCGAAGCGGCGGCGCTTAACCAACTGAACCCAGAAGATTTCCGGTGCCCAATTTCTCTCGAGCTCATGAACGACCCTGTGACGATCTCAACAGGGCACACCTACGATCGGTCTTCGATTCTGAAATGGTTCAGAGCCGGACACCCAATTTGTCCCAAGACAGGGGAGAGGCTCAAGAACACAGATTTGGTTCCAAATTTGGCGCTTCGGAGGCTGATTCAACAATATTGCTCTGAAAACGGCCTAAATCAGATTGCTGAAACGGGTCGCCGGAATCGTGACGCCACGAGGACGGTACTTCCTGGGAGTTTAGCGGCAGAGGGAGCCATGAAAATGGCAGCCACTTCTCTGGCTTTCCGGCTAGAATCAG
>JAYMTH010001570.1:0-14604 GCA_036897465.1 Pelargonium australe | reverse complement strand
CGCGGCCCCGTCTTCAATCGCGGAGTTTGAGTTTCTATGCTTCTGAAAGGTTCTAGGTTGATAGGGTATTCTAGAGAGAATTTTCTATCCTTTTAGTTTTCGGATTAGCTTGGTTAGTTTTTGGTTTTACTTTACGCGCATTATTATCGTTTTGTTTTAGTCTTCTCTTTATCACCTTATTGTACTTATCTTTCTTGAAATATCACAAGTTCTTTCTGTTAAAAAAAGAAAAAGAAAAAAAGGTGTTGATTGAAGTGGTACATGCTTCATTTTCTTTAAGTAAAATCTTTATTTAAAGTATTGTGTACAGAGAAAACACTTGCTGAGAGAGCTAGCTTCACTTTCTCTGATAGACACTCTTGTTCGAACAAAAATTAATCAGGTTGTTTAGCATCTCGAAAACCCTACGAGAAAATGGAAGAAATTCATCGTACGAAATATTAGAGATTATAATTTGTATAAATATTTTAAGAAAACTCATTAAGAGGGTTATTTATGGTATAAAAGAAAATCCTAAAAATCCACAACCCTGAATAAAAAAAATAAAAAAAAGGTGAAAAATAAATGGTGATGTGTCAGAAGCTGAACATAGCCTCTCACAAGTAGCAGAGGCATTCTGAATGAATGACCTGAAGCTGGCCCTTAAAAAAAAAAAAAAAAAAAAAAAAAAAAAAACAAAAAACAAATAACTCTTGTGCTCTCTTCTCTTCTTCCCTCAAAACCGCGCGACTACGACCCTTCTTTTCCCTAAAATCTCAATAGATTTTGTCGGTCTGCGACTTTAAACCCAACCAGAATCAATATCATTCTGCTTCGTCTCCAGGAACGTCACGTCACGTCTTCTCTCTCACAGGTAATCTCTCACTTTCCGATGTTCTCCGATTTTTTGCACATCAAATTTGCTGCATCATCAGAGGAATTTGTTTTTTTTTTTTTCTTTTCATTTTTCTGTTTGTTTTCGTAAATTCAGTTTATGTGTTTTGCTTCTGTTCATCGATTTTTAGGGTTTTTAATTGTATTTTATTGAAGGTTTTTGTTTCTTGCAACTTAATTGATTTGATTGTTGTTGTTTTCCGGAGAGAAAACGAATGTGTCCGCGGAGACTAAGGCGTTTAGTGATTAGTGATTATTCAGTCAATTGGAAGAGTGAATTGTGGTTTGAGCTTAGGAGTTAGGATTTTGGGGAACGGAATGGAATTGTGTCCTGGCTATGAAAAACATCTACATTGTTTGGCGTTATTGGAGCCTAAGTGACAAGATAACTTTTCAACTTTAATTTTTACTTATTTTATTTTCTATTGCTCAAATTCTTCAATTCAGTAACGTATGTATATGTTGAAATTTTTGTTTGGTTGATCTTATTAGATTCGGGAAGTTGCTTATAAAATGTTTTCAGTAGATAATAAATGCTGTGCGAGTTTGGAGGTCCTGTTACGACTTTACTAGTTAACGGATGTTCAGGGAGTGGATATCAATTTTGAGGTCCTGTTTAATTTCAGGGCCTAGTATTACTAATTTACTATCTACTTCTATCCAAAATTCTGCCATTTGCATCTTAATCTCAAAAAGTTAAATCAAATGGAGACCAATAAATAGCAAATGAGGAGTATTTTGAAGTTTTGTTATGCATGACCTCATATTTATTTCCTGCAGATGGATATGCTTCTTGGATGAGTGTTTATATGTGATAGTTAAGTAGTTCTGTAACGACTTACATGTTATAGGAAGCTTCCTCTTACAAAATCTTGCCATGAATGTTTGCTGCAGGGTTGGTCTGCGATAAAATGAGCCGGCCAACTACTCGTGGTAAAAATAAAAGGTTGAGACAAGTGGATAATGGAGATACCACTTCTGAAATATTGAGGTATACAACATATATTTTCGATGTAACTTCATTCATATGCTTAGTGTGTACTCAGCTGAATGATATTTTTTTTATGTTTGTAGGAAAATTCATTCAACCGGTCAAGTAACTGATGATGATGTGAATCAACTATACATGGTTTTGAAGCCAGTTTGTCAAGGATGCCGTGTGAATACTAAGGACAATCCAAATTGTTTTTGTGGGCTAATTCCACCCCCAAATGGTAGCAGAAAAAATGGATTATGGCAGAAAACATCAGAAATTGTTCATGGTCCAGATCCAGCCAAGGATCTACGCGCTTCTAGTGATTCACCTGCGGGTTTAACAAATCTTGGTGCGACTTGCTATGCCAACAGCATACTCCAGTGCCTTTACATGAATAAGTTGTTCCGAAAAGGTATTTTCTCCGTTGAGCCTGATGTTCTGAAAGATCAACCTGTTTTGGATCAGCTTGCCCGGCTTTTTGCTCAGTTGCATGCCAGTAAAATGGCTTTTGTTGACTCAGCTCCATTCATAGAGACACTGGAGCTAGACAATGGTGTTCAACAAGACAGCCATGAATTTTTGACCTTGCTTCTTTCTTTGCTGGAGCGGTGCTTTAGTCATTCTAAAGTTTCTAAGGCAAGAACAATTGTTCAAGATCTTTTCCGTGGAAGCGTGTCTAATGTAACTAGGTAAGATAAGATATGGCTCAATGCCACTTTTATGTCTGTGGCTATCTCTCTTTATTGTCAGACTCGTATAAATGTTATACTAACTCCTACTAAAATCTTAATGATTTGAAACTTCTACACCTTTTTTCTCTTCAATCTATGCTACGGGTATCAATTAAAAGGTATAGATAAATTAGTAACTTAAATGAATAGGAAAAGAATCGACTAAAGTAGTCATTGTAACAGAAAGATTCTTTGTTAGAGAAAAAGTAATGTAGGTTGTACCATAGGTTGACCTTAATTACAATGCTACGCTCGTAACTTTGTACAATCACCAATGGCCCTTATGCCAGATTATCAATATACATGCTAGTTTGATTTTTACTGGTTTTTGTTTTCTAAGTTAAACTTGGCTGCTTTCTTGTGCATTTACTGCCAAAACATGCTTGTCTCATCGAAATAAGCTTTTGAAGAAATAGTAAGTGGAGATCATTGCTCAATTTTGAGCTTAGATTTTATATCACCTAATATACTGATTTTACACCTATATATTTTAATGGCTATACAAAGTCACCCTTTAATTATCTAACATGCCATAATAATCCTTCACATATTAGGAAATTGAATTGATAATACCATGTTCCACATTTTTCTAGAATATTACATCTTCCGGCCCTATGTGCATTGCACTTTAATTTTCTCTCATACTGTCTAGCAGTTTGTTGATTATTTGCAGGTTTTGGTTTCTGTGTAAATTGTAATTATGGGTGAGAGAGATGAATGCTTAAGTGTGTGTGTGTGAGTGAGAGAGAGATGAAGTGCTTTAGTTAGACAAATTTCCAGTCCTTGCCCTAAATGCTTTAAGTTTACCAGTTACTTTATTTCCTTTTTGGTAAGCTTCACATGAAGTGCGGCGTGAGTTTGCATGATTTTCTGAAGACAACTACCACTGGCTCAATTTAAATGTTGGAAATGTCATAAGGAAAAAGCAGTAGACTGAAACACTTCATTAAAGAATCACTTTCATTTCTTGAAGGCTATTGCATTTACAATTCATGTAAACAGAGGTTTTCTGTTCTGAGTTGACTTGATAATGAGTTCGTATTAACGCACAGTCTAAGCCTTGGTTTTAAGGCGTAGTAACTGTTATACAAGTTTAGAACTTAGGTGTACCTAATGCTCAACTTTGCTTATCATCTATTTTAGATCTAACATTAGTTTTTAGTTTTGTAAATGAAAGTTTCCATGATTTGAATCTCATTTATGCAGGTGCTCAAAATGTGGAAAAGATTCTGAAGCCTCTTCGAATATGGAGGACTTTTATGAACTGGAGTTGAATATCAAGGGCTTAAAAAGTTTAGATGAGAGTCTAGATGATTATCTTAGTGTGGAGGAGCTTCATGGAGAGAATCAATATTTTTGCGAGTCATGTGATACGAGAGTTGATGCTACCCGCAGCATCAAGTTGCGCACACTGCCTGATGTCCTTAATTTCCAGCTTAAGCGCTGTGTTTTTGTCCCAAAGGTACCTCAATCAATTACATATTTTAGCGTATTGTTGCATTTCCAATTTCTTTGCTGTTATTCTGTACTTTTTTTTTTGGGTAGTAGTTGTGTATAATTTTCATTTTTAACTCATCTCTGCTCAGTGAAATTTAGATTGGTCAATGAAAGTTCTTGTGTTATTTTCATTTGTGGGTTATAGAATGTTCCAAGTGTGATAGTTATAAGAACAGTTCACAGTGTAACCTGATTGCGCCCAAAATTCAATTTATATATTTGAGGAATTCTATGGAACCTGTTTATTAAGTCTCAGAGGTGTTAGGAGGTAAGGTAACAGTCATCTTGATATTTTGTCAAGATTGGCTAGAAATCCACATATTTAGTTTAGATCCTTTCTACTAAGCTTAAGTAGCTTTTGATATAAGTATCTTTCATTCTATCACCCTAGATGGCTGATTTTATGTAGAAAAGGATACTGAAAAGCAAGTTCTGCAGCTCATCTCAAATGTCTTATAAAAACCCCGCTGTGCCCTTCCCCATATTTTTTCCTTATTGTGGAGAACTTTTCCTTGTTTGAAGATACCATTGCTTAGATTAGTGTTACAATCCTTGTTGCCCACTTATTGTACTCTCCTTTTTCCCCTTCAATTTTATTATGTATTGGTTTGTGTATGTATAACAAAGAGAAATCACATTTTTATGGCTTCTGTGAAGCTGTTATTTCTTACTGGACCCATAGTTCTGTAATTTAATTTTCTTCTATGTATTGATCTTGTGTCAGTAGACTACAACAAAAAAGAAGATCACTTCTGCATTTAGTTTCCCTGGAGAACTGGATATGCGGCACAGATTGTCTGATCCTTCTGATTTGGACTTAATTTATGACTTGTCTGCTGTGCTGATTCATAAAGGAACTGCTGTAAATAGTGGTCATTACATAGCTCATATTAAGGATGATAATACAGGGCAATGGTGGAAGTTTGATGACGAGCATGTCTCAAATTTAGGTAGTCATCCATTTGGGGAAGGACCTTCAAATTCCAGTACTAAACCTGTTAAAACTGAGTCAGGTGTAAAAACTTCTTGCTCTGGACCAGTGGATGTCATTGCAAATGGAAATCATAAAGATGCTGTCAATCTACAAGCTTCAGAATCTAGCATTAGTAGTCACTCAGAGACATTTTCTTCTAATAATGCATACATGCTGATGTATAAACGTAGGCATGCGAGGGATGACAACAAGAAGGGTAAGGTCTATGGTACCAGTGATATGATAATTGAAGATACTGTGGCTTCTGTATATGACGGTACTTCGCCTCCATCTCATCTTTGTGAAGAGATAAAAGAGCTGAATTCATCATATCTTAATGCTTGTGAACAATACAAAATAGAGAGGGAAAGCAAGTTGAACCAGATCACTGAACGGAGACATGAAGTGCGGCTTGTTCTTTCTGAAGCCCCTGTTCAATCCCTAGAGGAACCGTATTACTGGATTTCTACAGACTGGCTTCGTCAGTGGGCTGATAGTGTTTCTCCGCCGTAAGTACTCTCTCACGTGTCTTGGTTTTTGTTTTATTTGAAGTTTGTCCCCGTGCTCTTGTATGTTGTGCTTGTAAAGTTGCTCTTGGCACTTGTCAACATTTATATTGAACATTTGCACCGACTTCCTGATTAATATAATGGCCTACCTGCTTAAGGCCTCACCTTTTGGTTCTCTGATTTAAGTTGATACTGTCTAAATCTTCCACCTGTAGCTTTGGGTGCGAGTTTCGCCTTTTTGGAGCGACCCCAGAGCCTTCAACTTAGGTTTACTGATATCCATTTCCTATTAACTTTGTAATTCCCTGCAGTGCCCTTGACAATACACCTATCCTATGCTCACATGGTAAAGTTGCCGTGTCGAAGGTTGGCTCTATGAAGCGATTGTCAGCCAAAGCTTGGACCAAGTTATCCTCAAAGGTATTTGGTCATTCTGCATAAAATCTTAATAGTATTGTATCCCCATTTAGTTACTGACAACACATCTTATTTGCTCACATGCAACACTTAAGCTAAATTATATTTGGTATACATTCCAAGTTTAAGGCAAAAGTAATTTCTATTTAGGACTTGAGCATCTCTTTTGCTATAATGCTATTATACTAACTTATAGCTTACTTGTTTAATTGATCATCATGATCCAGTGTATTAAAACACTTACATTAGCAAATTTTACTTTTGGATATAAGAACATACCGTATAGTTAAATTGATAGATGCTAAATAAGAAAGTTATAAAGACCAGAGTTAGCATAATGGTTCATGTGAATTCAACTTGAAATAAATTGGAAGTTTGGAATACTCATTGAAGTGTTCTTATGATATGTCAAGGACTGATCATTATATCGTTTATGACATTTTAGCTGATCCTTTTATTTATTTATATGGCACAAACAACATTTTCGATGATATTGTGACAGTCTATGGGAAAGGTACTAGAGTTTTGTGTGACATTTGAGAGAAAACAACCAGCGGGTATTGATCATAATTTGAAGGAGTTGGACTGTTGATCCATATCCTGCGTCCAGAAAAAGGATGTGGTGTCAATATAGCATCAAGTATTATGAGATTCTTCACATATATTTTCAGATTGGCAGTCCCTTTGCAGAGTTTTTCCTTATTTGGCTCAAGGTTATAAATAATGGTTGGGCATATAATTGTTGATAAGATTAGGAATAAAATTATCCAGGCAAGAGAGAAGTAGTCAGAAGAGATATGATAATGAATGACTTAATGGAGGAGATAGCGTTAGATAGGATGGAGAGGAGCATTATACAAGCAGAAGATGCAATGAGTTTTGCTATAGGATTTATGTAGTCAACCCCAATATTGTTTGGGAAATGACGTGGTCTTTGTTAGTTTGTTGTGGTTCCTAACTTTGTATTCCACATCACCAAGAAATCAAGCACTTTGCTTTGCATTTTTATTTCTGTTTGCCTTTCATAATAATTTCAAGGGTGTCTAATCCCTGTGATAGAGTTAGTGATGATGTTAGCTGCAAGTGTTTCGAGCTTGGAGAAAAAGATCATGCATAAGTTTGGTCTTTTTGCAATACTGGTCTATTATGGGTAGGGACTAGGAAGTGGATGGTGAGATGCTGTGTATATTAAAACTTCCCCTTTGTACCATCACAAAAGATATAGGGGTTGGGTTCCTCATGTTTTTGTGATGCAATGATCCTTTTGTTTGTTCCAGACCTTGTTGACTTACATGTTTCTGTTGACTTTGGATGAGTGGTCAGTGGTTCCTTCTCTTCTAACATGTGGTGGTTGTGTAAGATTTATGTAAAGCTTTGTGTTGGTCTTCATTTTGCATATATTATGTTGTGTCGTTATTGCTGATAAATTTTCTTTCTATCAAATGGATGTGAATACCAGTTTGGTGGTGGGCCAAAACTAGCAAATGATGATTACTGTATGACTTGCCTTATTGATGGAGCAAGTTCTGTGGCTTCTGCTGATAGCTATAGGGATCGAAGAACACTAATGAAGGAGATTGCAAACAATGCACTTTTGGGAAAATATCCAGATGGACTATACTATGTATCCAAGACATGGTGAGATAGTAAATCTTACCAATGCCTTCCGGTGTTTATTCTGCTAAATCTTATTATCTTCTATAAAGATTCAGGGTAACAATTCTCGCTAGAACATATCACATGCCTTATAAAGTGATAAGAACATTTTTGGTTTTTGATGAGTCACTTGCCCTTCCTGCAGGCCATTGTTGCTGGTCATAGTTTTTTCTTTTAGCTAGTTGCTCTCTCTCTCTCTCTCTATAATACAGTGCATATGCACACACATTAATTCACCTGCTGCAAAAGATTAATGTCAATTTTATGTGTAGTTTACAACAATTGTTGATAATTATGCCTTAATTTGTAGGTTGCAACAATGGTGTAAAAGAAAAATCCTTGATGCTCCATGTGAAGCTGACGCAGGACCAACGAATTTAATTAGATGTCCTCATGGACAACTTTTGCCTGAGCAAGCCGCTGGTGCAAAGCGATCACTGATTCCTGAGGATCTCTGGCTCTTTTTCTATGAAGATGCCGTTGCAGTAAAACCTGATGACCTATTGGGTTGTTCAGCTTTTCCTTCAGACTCCAAACAATGTGACCAATGTAGTGAGGAGCTTTCAGAAGTTGCATGCTTGGAGGATTCTCGAAGGTGAGTTGATCATTTACCAGTGGTTAGTGGTCATCTGAGGGCAGAGTTGCTTAACTTGTCTTAACCATGGTGCAGAGCTTTGAAGCAAAAACAGCGTCAAAACCATGAGAAATTGGCTTCTGGAAAAAGTATACAACTTGCTTCATCTTGCAAGTACTATCTTGTGCCCTCTTTATGGCTTTCAACGTGGAGAAACTATATAAATGCAAGCGGAAAGATTGCATCTTCATCTATTGAACCTGAAACTTTGGATGGTGTCATTGATTTGCTGAAATGTGAAAAGGTATCCTCGAAATACATTGGTTGGCACATTTCTATTTGGTTGATATCTGGCACTACTGCATAATATTTTTGATGCGGAAAATAGGTGTCACTTGGCTCTTTTTGGTTGTTGGTTTTCATGCAAGTATAAGATAATAAAATTTTAGGGATATAGACTCTCTGTTTCCTGTTATAACACTAACAGTTAAATAAGCTTCGAACCAACATATGAGATGGACCTTGGTTTATCAGGTTATAAATTGTGATTAATTTTCTTGACTTGATGCCTATTGTGGCCCCTTTTTCTTGATTTTCCTGTCTCTCCACTTGGCTCTTCAGAATAAATTTGTGATGCCTTTCATGTATTTTATTGTTCACCAGCATTCGCGGCTACTAGAAAGGCCTCTTGACCTGGTTTACAAACGTGGTGCAATTTTTCAGAAGACCTCTTCAGTAAGTTTATCTTAAATGTATCATTCTAGTTAGTGTTTTATTAAGTACTAGAAGTCTGTTCTGTCAAAAAAAGAAGAAAGTACTAGATGTCTGAAGAAATCAATACGTGAATGAATTCACTGATTCAGATAACCCCCTCCCTAATCTGCAATGTTTTTGGGTTTTAGACAGATGGGTTGACTATTATTACTGAAGATGACTGGAAATGCTTCTGTCAAGAGTGGGGTGGCACCGAGGAGAACGGCATATCTGCTGTCATTGAGTTCCCTAACAGTGCGGAAAACAATTTGGCTGGATTGTGCGAAGAGGTGCCAATATGTGTGGAGGGTGTGAGTTCTCAAGATGTGCATGATGAGACTGAATCTGGAGAACCTGTGATTAAGACATGTCCAGAGGTAATTTTAGGCTTATTTTGTGCATGCCTGGTATTTTTCTTGTTTTTTTGGTACTTCAAAGTTGAGCGTTGACAATAATTTCAAAGCCAAGACTAGATGTAGTGGATAAGTACATTTTGTTATATATACTGCAGTTATTGTAGGCAGCCTGGCACACCACTGTTTCGGGCTTTTAACGACTTCAACAACTTTTTTATTTTTCATTTTCCAATTCTAACCAACCTCTCCATAACTGTTAGTGGTAGCACCAAAATGGACCCTTTTCCATGTGATTTCCACACGATGAAGCATATTTTCTAGACTTATTAAATTGATGAGGCATTTGAAGGAGTGATTCTTATGAGCAACATTTTTGCATGCATGAAAAAGGAAGCTCTGGTATGATCCAACTTCCAGATCCCCTTTATGTGCAACAGAGGCGATTTGTCTGTTGAATTTTGATATTCATGTTCAATGCTTAGATTGAGTTAGAATTTGCGTATCAGATCTTCTGAAGAACAGAAAACAATGTATCCATTTTTTAAAATTTAAATAAATATTTTAGTAGCCATTCTGTCTATGTACATGATGATGGCTGATAAAAGTGGCCTAACTAGCTGCAACCATCAAGCATAAAAACAATATTTTTCTTTCTACTTCACCTATATTATCTTGTCTTCAATATTGTTTGGATTCCAAGGCTGTTTATTTTTCCATTGTGGATCTTTCAAAAACCAATTTTACCTTTTAGTCTCTGACGTAGAGGTTTGGGTATGCCAGATTTGTGAGGATTGCATTGGAGAAAGAGAGAGCTGTGAGCTCATGCATAAACTTAACTATTGCAATGAGGATATAGTTGTGCTTTTTGTTCGTGGAAAGGAAGCTCCAAAGTCAATTCTAACAGCAGCTGAGAATGGTATTGATTCAGATCGTCGAACTTCCAAGCGTTCTCGGAAGACAAATTATGGAAATACAGTGAATTTAAAAGTTTCTGCATCGACCTCGGTATACCAGTTGAAGATGATGATATGGGAATCCTTTGGGGTAGGTTTACTACTTCGTCTGTTAAATTTTTAAATATTTCGAAATTGGGCTACACATGAGGGTTTGTGCTTCCTATATTAAAGGTCAACATTGTTAGTACTTAGAACTGTTTGACTTCTACCTTTATTTGCAACTCTTTTTTAATCTACCTTTATCGTGTGCTCGACAAGTGCACTATTAGGGGCTCTTTAAATGTATTACTTGTCCGCTATCGTGTTAAATTTTAAATGTACCGATATTGTGCTACCCATACTAGAAGGCCAACATATTTAGTAGGGTTTGACTTCCACTTTTATATGTAACTCATTCTTTTAATCTTTTTACAGTTTGGGATTTTGTTTTCACCTCATCAGTTCAGTTTAATTTTCATATGTAGTAATGGAACATTTTGTTTCATTTTGCTTTGCAGTGTATTCTTTTTTTCTTTCCTCCTTTTTTCCCCTATCATTGATTCTTTTAGTAAGACATGCATGCATGCGTTTAAGAAAAATTAGTCCACGTTTTCTCTTATTTGTCAATTGTCATTATACAGGCCTGGTATAATGTCTTATCCGTTTATGTCATTATTACTTCTAGACTCATTCAAGTTCTTTGTGGTTCGGATCTGGTTATTGTTTTGAACCTCACATTATAGTAAGTAGATGTCATTGACGTGTTTTAATTGGTGAAGAAGTTTAGAGTGTTTCTGTTGTTCTCCTAGAAGTTTATGTGGTATTCACGATTAATCCATGATGTTGAGAGAATCTTTTTGTTTTCCTTGTGTTTCTTTGTGGCATTGAGAAATTGCTATGCTTTATTTCTTGCTTATGTAGAGTGATTTTTTGGTGTGGCTATTATATGACAAGGCTTGTTGGACAGTACATTGATGTCTCTATTGTAAATAATGTTCTCCATTTGCTCCAAAGGATAACTGACCAGTTATATGCAGGTTGTGAAGGAAAATCAGGTACTCCATAAAGGTTCCAGGGTAATTGATGAGGAATATGCCACTCTTGCAGACATGAATATATTCCCTGGAGACAAGCTTTGGGTGAAAGATTCAGAGATATATGAAAATCGAGATATTGCAGGTAATAACTTTGTGATTTCAGAATAAGCTGTTGGGAATAATATGTTGGTTAGAACTTATTTTATTTCCTTAATCAGGATTAATTGTTTTCTTCCAGTCCAATTTTGTGTCAATAGGTTGTTTTTTTATTTTTTTTATTTTTATTTTTATTTTTAAGATTTACAGATTTCATATTAATATATTCACTGTATTGACACCATAAATCCAGTGATACTTCTAATTGTAGCAGTCACGAATCACGATATCCATGTTCAATCTGAAAGTATTTTTAAAGAACAATGCTAACAAGTTGTGGATTAATATTAATATATTCACTGTATTGACACCATAAATGTAGTGATACTTCTAATTGTAGCAGTCACAAATCATGATATCCATGTTCAATGCACAGACCGGGCTACAAAAGAATGTGTTATAAAAAAAATCCTGCTTATCCTATAGGGTTTAGTATTTTTCACACTTTAGGGTTTTCTTGATAAGCTCCATTATGTGTCATGGTGCTTGGTAACTTAACTTAGCTTTGTCTTGTTTTTTTTTTTTCTTATGTGAAGCTTAGTCAGCAGTTAGGCTCTTTTTGAATCCTCTGCTCTCAGCTTTTAGCAAGTTTTCTCTTTGTTACATTGCCAATACAGACCTTGTTGCTGCCTTTTTGATTTCGTGCTCATTGTGGTGATGGTCTTGATTCTTGAATATCATAGTGGATGTCATGGGTATAATGGTATAGGGAGATATGGACTGGCATTAATGTGTTTTCAGACTTTAGAAGAGATATCGTCACTACCATTTTCTGGGTACTGTACATTTAGTAGTCATTTTAAACTTTCCATGTTACCAAGCCATAAGTTTGTTTGAAGTATTGCCTTCAGCATAAAGTAGATTACTATCTAATAATTTGCATCATATCAATGTTTTTAGATGAGCTTTCTGACAAAAAAATGGATGCTCAACAAGCTGAGGAAGGGTTTCGTGGAACACTTTTGACTGCAAATATCTCATCCCAAGTTGTTTAGGAATCATCTTTCATTAGCCATTGTTTGCTTGTAACATCCAACTTTTGTACATATCGATGCTGGGAGTGGAAAGTTTTGAGTGTTCAACCTACTTTTTGGAGGTAAGTTGTGTCATTTACTATTTTCGTTCCATTCTTGTCATATCAGGTGTTTATTATTTAGTTTCTGCACATATTTAGCTCTTATTTTTAGCTTGCTGTGCTTTCAAATTTGGAAACTTTGTTCATCCTTTGACACCCTAGTATTTAGTGGTTCATGTAGGACACGATGCTTGGGAGTGACATATCTTCCATATTTGTTCAAGTCGACTGTGGGAGAATGTATTCCCAATCAGGAAGGCGTGGCAATCAAGAAAGCAATGCTTTTCAATCTCTTTGTATATTCATTTGCTTTCTTGATCTTTAACTTGATGTCAGTAACTTGCCATAAATATTGATGTCAAGGTTTATGGGGAAAACTTAGTAATGTAGTGTTGAAGTAGTGGATGATTCAGTACCAAAATTAATTTCTAAACTAAAAATTGCAGGATCTTCAGTGTGATTCATGATTTCATCTCAGACTACTGCTTTTATCAATACCGTGTTTTTAGAACAAAGAACTTAGTTACTCCATGCTCTAGTACCACAAACATCTTATTGTTGATACTAGTATATTTATTTCTGAATTGCAGTTTGGTGTAGAACAATTGAATGTTCCATATATTTTAGATTATTAACTTGTTGGGTGGCTTATGATTGATGTTGATGATATTTCCTTGTTGTTTGGCAGAAGTGGCGGGGAGTTTAGAAGTTACGGGCTTGTGCTTTAGTTTAGAAGACTGGTTCATTTTGTAATTTAGACCCTTTTTTTTTGCATTTATACTGAAGATAAACTACCCCTCATTGACAAGGGATTGATGTGCTGTGAAACTTGTGTAAATTTAGGTCCTGTGACATTCTTGTTTCAATTCAAGCATATATGGATTAATGGTACCTCGTTTCTTTGTCACTCTATATATATGTTGTGTTCCTTTGTCTCTCTCAATTATCAGGATCTTCGGCGATATACAAAGTTTGTAACAAATTATCACAGTTTATTCAAATCTAGCAAATGGATCCGTGAGTGTGAAGGTACATGACAAATAACAAATTACATTACAAAGAGGAAGCAAGGAATGGCTAGATCCAGCGTTTGTGGCCCGATCTTGAGTTGTGAGCTCCTTTGAACCACCGATCCCAATTGGCATTAGCAGTCCTGCACAACCGGAAAAATATATAATCCAACTCCATCTGACAATAATTGTATTGAACGAGATAGATGTAAATTTGCTTACACGAGCGGGGCTGGGAGCAGAGGATCGGGAACGGATTCAACAGCTGCAACGAGCCTGCGAAAGAAGAAGAAAAAAACATACATTTGTAAAACCGACCGACCGACGAATGTGTTTGTTTCCACGGATGATATTGTAGAGCATACAGGCTTACTCGGAGCAGACAATTGAAGATTGAGGTGTGGTGTCAAGTTGGTCAATCTCTTTCTGGATAAATTCAATCTGGTTATGAAGAAGAGAAACCGCAGCGGCCAAGCGATGCTTCCCATAGAAACAGAGAGGTCCTCCAGCTCCAGCTCCTTCCTGAGATGATGAATCCATTGTTTCCGGCGAAACGGAGTCCATGAAATAATTTATGATTTGTTAGACAGAGAGGCCGACCAGACTCACCAACACACGCATGCTTAAAGTAGTTGTCCAATATTTATCAAACCATCGAGTCGTCGTCGCCGTCTATAAATAACCTTATTTATTCGAACTTTAAATAATAATGTTAAATGATAATTGAGGTGAGAGTGGGATAGCAATTTGGATAGAATTGCAGAACCAAGTCAATGTCAACACCTCACCATGGAATAATTAGAAGCTCATCTTTTGTTTTTGTACTCTTTTAGAAGAAAGAGAAGGAAAAGAGTACAAGGTGAAAGGAGACTAAAAAGCCTTACAAGAAGGAAAAGTCAACAAGAGATTTTTGAAGTTTTCAAACAACACGGGAAACAAAAACAATAAATGAAAAAGCGCGAAACCCTAACAAAGAAAATGAAAGGGCGTCTAGGAGGTGACCGGCCGGGGCGGAACTGAGCTGGGGCGGTGACAGCGGAGAGGCGGCGGCCGCTTGCGCCGTGACCTACCGAGGC
>JAYMTH010001569.1:0-14605 GCA_036897465.1 Pelargonium australe | reverse complement strand
GTCTATTGCCGATAAAAAAAAAAAAAAAAAAAACTATGGCATTTCCAGATATTTAATTGGATTATCCAACACTCACATATTCGCATTAGCTCATTATCATTACGTAGAAGATTTAATTTGGTCTCCGAACATTAGTGTTTTGGCCTATTTTAGTCTTTGAATTTTTTCTAACTAAAAATAGTTTCTGAATTTTCGTATTTTGACCCAATTTGGTCCCTAAACTATTGATATAAGCTTCAATGACAAAGACCAAATTGAGTCGATGTTTGAAAGTTCAAGAGGTATTTTGGGTCATTTGAAAATTCAGGAACTATTTTTGGTTAAAAAAAATTCGAGGACTAAATTGATCAAAAAACCAAAATTCGGAGATCAAATCAGGTCTTTTACCTTATTACAACTATGTAACATTTTTCTCATGAAACTACAAAGCCATTATTTTACTAAATAATGAAAAATTCTAGTTCAACAAACAATAGAAAAGACAAAAAAAATGCAGAAAATAAGGTGTACTTAAAAACAAAAGCATTACAAAAAATTGATTGATTAGCATGAAGAACATGGTAGTAGCATTACATAGAAATTGAAATTAGGGTTAGAAAACATGGGATGAGACAATGGAAACAACAAAAGATGCACAAAATCAAAGACATGCCTTATATTTTTTGTGTGTCCACCTGTGTGTTTTATATGGATGCAACATCCTGTGTGGTGGTCTTCTTCTCTTTTAGTTTGTACTTTCATATCTCTTCTTTCATTGTTACTGTACAGTTTAATAGTTAGGTTTTGTACTTGAAAACCAACACCACCTTCCATAATAACTACAACTCAACTCAACTCTAGTGCCATGCCAAACTTGCCTATTTTTAACTTTACATGGGATAGTGCATGCATCAAAATGTCACATTATTGTGGGTCGCTTTTTATTTTTTCGAGTATCTAATCACATGATCGGAGGCTCAGTCAGTTATCAGCGTCATTCAAAATGTCGAGTTTTTTAGTATCCAATCACATGATCATGAGCTAGTTCAGTTGAGATTATGAGATATTGATCCATAGTTTTGTATTCGTTCGTCTCCTAAACAATTTTTTTTTCATTGAAGATGGTGTCCAATCACAATCCATACAAGATATTTTATTTGGTTAAATGTAGTGCTCTCTACTATTTATTTATTTTATTTTATTTATACACTAGTTTATACACCCATGCGATGCACGGGTATTTTGAACGAATTTAATAATTAATAAATTTTAACAAACACATTTAATTAATGAATAATTTTGTATAATAAATCAAAATAATTGTAATAATGCTAATATATTCAAATTTCCTAAATTAAACTTTTATTATAACTTTAATTTCCTGTTGATTATGATTTACTTACCTTATTTTACATTTGGGCTAATTTTGTAATTATGTAAAATTATATGTCAAAACTAAAATTTTGATGATGTGGCGCAATAATACGCATTATAAACCTGTTTTTTTGTCCAACTTTTATAGTATGTATAGATTTCCTATTAATGGGCCAGCCCAACAATACTCTACAAAAGTTCTGGCCCACTTAAAAGCAGGCTTGATTGAAAAAGCCCAGTTTACTTGATGTATGATATGGGCCTTGACTTCACGGGCCTCATTAGATCATGTACTCTCTTTTTTTCACCAACAAACTAGGCTGCAACCAGTTGAGAAAGTAATATAAATTGAACGTCGAAAAAACCACGACCCCAACCAAAGGATTTTGACCAGTGAGTAAAAACTCATTTGATCTGGTTGTTACCCAGTTAACCAAACCGATGGCACTAGGCAAGCCCTCCCCCGCCTGTCATACCATATCCGTACCATACCTCCGATATCGTGTACTTCTAAATTATGATCTCCAATAAAACCCAAATGAACAATATTTATTTAAGAATAATATTTGAGTGAAATCTATTACCAATATGAAACTATATATAATCTCTTAACGAAATAAAATGCGCTGGCTCTGATAATCGTCACTATGAAATGTCTGTTCTGTTCCATTCTTTAATTAAAACGTAAATACAAGGAAGAAAGTGGCTAATATTATCATAATTAGGGCATGAAGTGTACTCCTGGAGCAATTTGGCACATCATTTGAACCTACAAATCACACAAATTTTCAGCAAATTGTAAATTGTAAATTTCATTTCCATATCGCAGAGAGTTATTCGAGTCAGAATACGAGGCAACTATAACCCGCCCCATATTTAATATGTCAAAATAAATCATACAATAAGTGTGTAATTACCTTTGGTAGGGCCAGAACCTGAAGAAGGTGGAGAAGGAGGAGACAGTCCATTATTACATTGTCCGCCCAAGTAACCTTCCAAACACAAACACAAACACATTAGCTATTTATTTTTGGCAGTTTTTAAGAATCCAATCACAGATAACAGTACATTTTTGGATGCAAGGCAAAACTGGATTCTTGAGCAGATTTCCATAGCCTTCATTGCAATCACAACTAAAATTCCCGAGTACAAAGTTACAGCTCCCTCCCATACACCAAGAGTCGCACACTGTATATAATAACAATACCATAATCAAATGCAATTCTCCCATAACAAAGTGCAAGCAAATGCAAATGTATACAGACCTTTAGTGATGTTAATTGGCGGAAAAGTTCCATTCATGATGGGTGGAGGAGGAAGAGGCTGCAGAGGAGCTCCATTGCCACACTGGAAATCAGTTGTACCTGCCAAATGTTATTTCATTCACATTTTATCAGTATATCGTATACAAAACATGTGCATAGTATATTTACACAGAGAGAGAGACTCACAATTGGGAAAAGCACAAATAGGGATGGTAACGTTGAGGACCTGCAATTGTTTCCATCCAGGATCACACTTACAATCATAACCCAAAGTTGCAGTCGAGTTTGGCTCGCATGTTCCTTTTCCGCATAATTTCAACGGGTCTATTAATGCACAGGCAAGATCTGTGCCACAAAACCCAGTAAATGATCAAGACTATATATCAAAAACATGTCGTTAACTTTTAGTCTACAGAAATCAAACATACCTAGAGTAGAAGTGGCTGTGAGGTGATTGCAAGAAAAGACGGCAAAGACAAGAACAATATGAAAAGAAATGACAGTAAAATCGAGTAAATTATACATCCCCATGAATATTATGGGGTATATATGTTTCTTGACTGAGTTTTCTTTCCCTCCAGAAATCAAGTGAAGAGTTGTTTTGTAGGATTTATAGGTAGTTATGGTAAATAACTAACTAATAAAAGTGTCCCTAGGATCAGGGATGATGTGGTTTGGCTCACTCAACACTCTCATGGGTATTATCAAATACCAGGTTGTGACGTTGATTTAGTTTATAATTTGGGCGGGACAAGCAATGGAGGATAGAGAAAAAGACACAAACATAAGTTTGGTATTGGTCGATAATAGCCACACTGCAACAACAACAAAAACAAAACATATTAGTTGTAAAATTCACAATGCTACAAATTAACCTCATTATTCTGAACAATGGTTGCAGAAGAAAGATTCAATTCCTGGCAGCAGAGTTCCAAATGAAGCCAATGAACAAAGGTAATTTTCCAAAATAGAATGATAATAGATCATTACATGAGAAGATAATGGATACAGATACAGAAAAGTAACACAGCTATATGTGACCTTTTTTCAGACACATGATAAACATTTAATCACACAGACCAAACAAATACAAGGTAAGGAATTAGACAATACACAATCACCCAACAGACACTAAGAGATTAGGGGCAACCATATGGTGGCTTTAATCTTCTCTACGCTGATCCAAATTCTGAGAACCACTTCTCGTGCCGTTCAATATCTGCTGGAGAAACACTCCGTTGGACTTTCGCCAAGGCTTCTTCGAAGTCACACATGGCTACAGGATCATTTGAGATATCGTCCTTGTCCATGTTCTTGATCTCATCACGTGTCTTTCCGGCTATTTTGCGCCTCATACCATTTAAGGATGCATCTCGGCACACATTTGTAAGATCATCTCCACTGTAACCTTCTGTTCGGCGAGCAACCTCATCAATATCTACATCAGCAGCTACCTGCATTGGGTACATAGAATTAATTAAGAAACTAACCGAATTGGTTTAAGTATACGTGCAATAAATATTGGTTGCCCAAGACAAATAGTAACCAAACAAAACAAAACAAAAAGTAAGAAATAACCAACCATAGGACACAATACAGTAAAAAGAGAAACATGTTACAAAGGTGAGCACCCAAGAAAGAGGTTATAACTATAACTTATAATTGAGTTCACAAAGCTCAGACTAGGATTCTAAATATTCAGGATGCTCCAAGGGTCTTTAATCAGTTATAAGATTATACCAAATAGTGTGCATATATTCTAAATGGTTGTGTTTGTCTGCAAATGTATGCACATTAAGAGGCTTCTTCCAGAATTTAGACAACATAATTTTGTTAAATTTACTCATATAAACTTTCTCTTCTTTCATCATACTAAAATAATGAATTAGCTTAACTGATCATTTTATATACTTTGACATGCAAGGTTTCAGTCGTCGTTATATACTTCCTGACCATTTGAAGGTTTGTCCTTCATATTTGAAGCAGGAAAGTGCTCTATCTCTTGCATTAGTGAGTTTGTTAAAGATTACCAAATTTACAGTCAAACCTGGACGAGAACTCAAGAATCTATTTGAACGTTTGAATACGAAGAACTTCTCTTTAAACCAAACATACACTAATACTAAAAATACAAAAATAAAATAATTCCAAATTAGCAAACAGCATCTTGGTACAGTAATATATCCATATGGAAGTCTTATTAAACAAGGACATACCTCCACGGTTTTCAAATTGATTCGAATAAGCTCCTTCCGGCTCTCAAAATTAGGAAGAGGAATATAAATACGCTTTTCCAGCCTCCTCCTGCATTGCATTATGTTCTGATTAGATAAGCAAGAGCAACACACTTTACCCCAAACGTTGAGGTTTGAAGACCATACACAAACATGAAGCAACATGGGAGAAACAATTCAATTTTAGAGAAACGTTCAGTGAGAACAAAGACCAACCTCAGTGCTTCATCTATGTCCCATGGGAAGTTGGTAGCAGCCAAAACCATAACTATTTTACGGCTGCCGTCTTCATTAGTAGAAGAGGCATTTACACCATCCACCTGAACAAGAAGTTCAGACTTAACCCTTCTGGATGATTCATGCTCTCCTGAAGCCCTAAATCAATGAAATTTTTCGTAGTTAGACCCAGCGTGAATATGAACTAGACTATTAAATGCATATTTAATAAGACGGAACTTAATTCTCATACGCATTCACACACGCATGCTAAAAGATAGTTATCATTTCAGCACCCAGGTCAGATTTATTTTCATAAAGAGACCTATGCATCATATAAAAATAGCTATCCGCATACATGAAAAAACAAATAATCATCAATTTTTGAGAAAGTAAAGTAAAATGGCATAAAAGATGAAATAAATATTAGGAAATAAGAAATAACCATCGATTATGTATAGAAGATGAAGATCCATTTTAATAAAACAAATGAACAGGTAAGAAACCTTACCCCCGAGAATTGCAAAGGGAATCAATCTCATCAATGAAAATTGTACTTGGTGCATAAGCTCTCGCAAGATCAAACAAGCAACGCACCATACGTTCACTTTCCCCGCGCCATTTTGATGCTAATGTGGCAGAAGAAACATTGAAAAATGTTGTACCGCATTCAGTAGCAACAGCTTTAGCAAGAAGTGTCTTGCCAGTTCCAGGAGGGCCGAACATAAGAACACCTTTCCAAGGTCTCCTAATTCCCTACAACAGCAATAACCTTTATCAGATCAATGGTATGTGACAACCAACAAAAAATTCAGTTTAACACACAAATATTTCATATTGAGAAGATTCGGAAATGTAAGTGAAATCCAATCGCTAGACTTATTGATGGTGAGTTATAAAATTCAGTAGCTGTCAGTAAAATCTCAAGTCCTTTTACTATTTCCACTAAACTATAAAATTCAAGTCACAAACTTAATATAACATACAATAAGAGTATAAGAACCGGAGCTAGTAAAGAACTGCTCCAGTATCAAGGCCTACAAGTTTTTGTACCAGTTGGAGTTTGATATATGTACTAAACCCACAAACTACTCAATTTACAACATAATTTTGTTGTAAGTTTTCTTTTCTGATCATAGTACTCAGTGCAAGACAAACATATAATAGTACCTGAAAATACTCGGGCATCCACAATGGAAGGACAACAGCTTCCTCTAGCAGTCTTTTTGCCTCAGTTAGTCCTGCAACATCCTCCCATCTCACTCCAGGAGTGGATTCCAGAACATCCCTCTCAAGCATTTCAGCCAAGTCTGGATCAGGTCCCTCATACTGCCCCTTCTTCGACTTTCCGTCTTCAGCATCACCATTCTAATGGATGAACATGCAATCAGTTAGATAACTACGGAGTAGGAGATGTAAAATCACTTGAGATAGAGCAAATTGTTCATAATGCCAGAAGCAAACAGTAAAATTTCCTGATTTCAGGTCTTGCTGTGATGATAACTTGTAGCCACTAGCTAACCACAATGAAAAAGAATCAGCTTTAACATTTTGGTGACACTTGGAAATTTACATAGCATTCACAATATGTAATTTTAGAAACCCGAAGCCAATAAAGAGAAAAAAAATTGATTGAGCTACCTAAACCTGGTGAAAGTTAATGTCTAAAAAATCCGCCCAACCATGCATAACAAAATAAAATGTAATTAAGAATAACTCTGTTCAGTGGAACCTACCACTGAGTTTGCTTTGCTAGATTTTCCAGAGCCAGTGCCTTTCTTTCCCGTAGTTGATGCTCGGACCCCTGAGTTAGCTCTACTTGAAGCAGCCGACTTTGCACCTCGAACAGTATTACCTGCTCTTGTAGAGCCACGAGGCCACGCTGCATCTTGTGGTGACTTCCTGATGCCAGCTTGACCAGGCCTTGCAGGTCTTCTACTTGTATCCCGAGTTGGCGGCCTCCAAACATCAGGGTCATCCATTGAAGCACCGGAAGAAGTCGGGTATTCATCTAATGGTT
Organism: Pelargonium australe; assembly: GCA_036897465.1. Lineage (NCBI taxonomy): Eukaryota > Viridiplantae > Streptophyta > Magnoliopsida > Geraniales > Geraniaceae > Pelargonium > Pelargonium australe. The sequence continues at coordinate 7,517 of JAYMTH010001569.1, read as the reverse complement.
GAAACACAAATGACGATTTAGTACTGATTGGAGGTGAAGGTGGCCGTCGGCCCATGGGAACTTCTTTAAATGCCCTTCTCTCGGCATCTAATTGCTTCACAACATCTGCTTCCTCAGAAAGAGCTTTCTTCACATTCATCCATTTCGCTCGAATTAAAGGATCATCAAGTGTGTTTAGATGCCTAAAACCAAAAAATTAAGTTTGTTTGTAAGATTTAGAACATAGTGTAAATGTGATAATGAATAATCAAGCTACATTAGCTTCACAAACTACATTTCCTGCAAAAGCTCTCTCATACTTTGGAGTTGGGAAGAATTAAAATTCAGGGTTTCCATTTCGAGATTGTGCAATTCCAATATTGAGGGGTAAGAGAAAGTACTTGTTGATCTGGGCAATGGCGCCATCGAAGAAGATGACGGAGGTGTCGTAGAGGCCTTCAAGAGCGTAGTCTCTGGCCAATTTCAGGTGATCTTGCAGTCCCGTCAGCGACGTCCCCACCATTTCTTCTCTAGGTCGGAGGAGAATCGGAAAAATCTAGGGTTTCGGAGAAGGTGAGCTCATCGGAAGGAAGAGCTCTTTGCAGCGGTTACCGATAGCGTGACGGCGACGCTTAAACGAACGAGAGGCGGTTGGCGGTGGCGTTGTGAATTTACGTAGCTGTCCCTGGGCGTTGGAGAAATTTACAGCTTCAGTCAAATTGGGGCTATGAAACCTGAATGGTTTGTCAGGTTTGGCTCATTTCTATTTATAGGAAGGAGAGAGTGATCGACCGTTACGGATGTGGGGTCCACTTCTAACGGAATTTGGAAGTCTTGAATTACACTATAACTCTTTATCCAAAGCAATTATTACTACTACACTTTTTTCGGTCTAATCCACAGGTTCTTCCTCATCAGATTCTCAAACTCACGGTTGACACTTTAAAATCGTTTTTGTCACAGTTAGATTAATTCACATTTAAAGATAAGTCATAGTTAAAACTCATCACTCTTTTCAAGAGTGTTGAGCGGATACCGAATGCAAACGTTCTTCTCACTCACGCAGTCTGTGCAACCAACTGCGTCACTACATTTGGGCACTGGTACATTTTTTCAAGATTTTTGAAATTAGATCAAAAAGAAGAAATGTGTAAACATCATGACTTTTGATCATGGAGTCCTTTACAGATGGGTTGCAGTTCAAAAGCAAAATTCAAAAAATAGTCACACAATCATGTTTGAAACTTGCATCAACACTGATTTATGAGAGCTAATGTCACAATGTTGAATCAATCAGCTTAAATGTATGTATATATAGCTCTTCTAAGTCTATATATAAGATACATTTATTCTGACATGCCATGGTTCACCAAAGTTTCTAAACCTCTCCTCAGCCTATCAGCAGCTACTTTACACTCGTTTTCTCTCAACCCGCCAAATGAGATCCTGAGATTCCCCGGACACCCGCTCGCACTTCCTGGGATCACTACCACACCGTGCTTCTCAGCAAGCCAGCGAACCACCTTGAAATCATCTATGTATTTGTCGGGAAGCTTTGCCCACAGGTAAATAGCGCCTTCTCCTCCTTTTACCGCGTTTGCTCCAAGGGGGGAGAGTGCTTCTAAGACTGTTTCTCTGTTCTTGACGAGCTGCTTCACTTGTTCGACCACCCACTCGGGTCCCACTTCCAACGAGTAAAGGGCAAGGTGCTGCGATATGATTGAAGCACATATGGGAATGTTGTCTTGAACTTTGAGGAGTTGAGTCGCAAAGCCCTCCACTTCACATGGATATGCTATCTGCAGCATGCCATTCAATAGTCAGTGTCTCATCGAAAGACTAATATGTCACATAGAAAGAGCTTGGCATACCGGAAAATGGTAAATATATATGCCTTCTAAGTGTTGCTGATGATATAAATGAATCATTTTTCAGAACTAGAAAACTTATCTTTACTTCACTTGTTTTGATTATATAACGTCAAGTTAATTACATTTAAACATAAGTATAACAGAATCTGATACTTACATAACCAACGCGCCATCCCATCATCCCATAGGCTTTTGAGAAGGAAAATACGTTGACTATGTGATCTGCCTCCAAACAATAGTGTTTAAGACCATCATACATGAAGTACCTGCGTAAACATATGTTATGAATTGCATAACATAATATGCATTTCAACTTCAAGGATATAACAGTACAGGAATAGGAAAAAAAAATTACAGATGTCTCAACTCAATCACGAAGAAAGAGCATCCCTAGAAGAAATATTTATAATCTTCAACAGAAAGATTATATGTATGCCATGGAAATGGAACTTTCAATTGACCCCACCTTCCAAAGGCTAATTAGTTGTGGAACACGAAGCATACATGACACAGTTTACAATATCAATTCCTGGATTAGAAGATTAACCATAATAAAACAGCTACCATGCCTACCATGAAAATGTATGTCAATTTGTAAAAGGACATGCATCTAATATTGAACGAGAACATACTCATATGTATTGTCTACAACAAGCCAACATCCAGCAGCTCTGCAGATATCTGAAATCCTCTACTTAAACAACAAATAGTAAGAAGATTCAATAAAAACCAAGAACGAGAATACTGAATAACACAAATAGGACAAAATTGAAGCTCATAATATTTTCTGCTACATAGGCAGAAAGAGAGACCTTAAGAAGAGGCTCTGGAATATACGTCCCAGATGGGTTGCCAGGATTAACAATAGTTACAAGCTTCGGGGTTGGTTTTGTTTCCTTCAATGTTCTTTCTAGCCAGTCTGAAAATCAAGCAAATGCTGATAAATGATCTATACATAACAAAAATAAGTGACAGAAAAGATAGGGGGAAAGGAAAACATTACTATCAGATGCAAAATAAAGAATAAAAATTCAGACTTTATCTTCTATAAAAAAACAATATTATGTCTTGTTATAATGCACAGACTTGAGACTAGAAGATTGACCATAACAATCTAGTGGGATAACAAATGAAGTAAGTATCCAACTTCGGATTTCATGAAAACAGAGCAGCACAATTGTACTCTGCCTCTGGAACATCGATTCCCTCAAATCATGGTACTCAATTTATAATTTCTGGTTATGATATATGATGAGTGTAGTAAAAATATGGAAGAACATCCATTGTATACAAAAATGGAAGAGAAAAGTACCAGTTTCTCACCTGCATCTGGATGAAGTGTCTCCGGGTTACCAGGACCCACCAGTATGTTGGTGACTCCAGTCATTTGGAAGGACATGTATGCATTGAAGTAGTATGGAGCAAACATGACAACGGAATCCCCAGCATCACATAATGTAAGAACAAGGTTCACAAATGCCTGCCATGAAGATCGGAAAACAAGTTCTTTACATTTCTTGAAAACTAAGACAGTTTTCATACATGATAATAGCACAGGAACAAAACTTTATCAATTCAGCAGACCTTCAGTAGAGTATTCTTAATTTGCTTAAAATCAACAGTCATTGCTAAAAGGTGAGCAACAAAAGCAGGAAGCCCAAGTACACAAAAGTAAGATGAACAATCTAAATATAGCATAGACTTGCTCACCTGATTTGCACCTGCAGTAACCATCACTGAGGATTTCGATAACTTATTTTCCACGCGCAACTGCAAAACAGAGAGAAAGTGCTTAACAATACAAACATAGATCCAAACCCCAATTTCACGTGAGACAATGGTTGTTGACAGGGATTGAATTTCCATAAAATTCATGAAAACCATTTGGAAAGCAATAATATATTACTCAAATGTATGATCATAAAGAACCAGTGAAATTAAAGGTCCAACATAACCATCCTAGGAGAACAGATATATCATCTAAGTCTACCAGACTTGGCACTGCTCAGTCTTACTGAATACGAATTTCCAAAAACACTAAAAGGTCGGTTATGAGTTGAGAAAAAAAGTCTTCTATACCTTCTTCATCAATGCCTCCCTTAGTTCAGGAATACCTTCATCTGCTCCATAGCGACTAATTGAAGGTTCCCATACAAGTTCTTTAACCTTGTCCAATGCCTGTTTTGGAGGTTGCCAATAAACTACCCCCTGCAGGAGAACATATAGAATGAGACAATAAACAACAAAATACCCATAAAAAAAACATCAAAGCTTAATGAAATAAAGAAAAAAATCAACTCATAGTGGAATCTTGATGAATGAGAAAAGCAGCAATCATATGAAACCAACAGGTTCTTGACATAAACTATCACTGTATAACTTTTATATGATTAATGTATTTGACATGTTCAAAGGGAAGAGAGTGAGTATCCAGTTTCATAATCGCATAGCCTATGTCAAATGTGAGCTCTAAAGCTAGAGGTTATGCCACTACTCTAGCCCAACCTTGTATATTTACTAGCTCAGCTGCTAAAGTAACAATATACTATTAAAGCATTTTGTAGGAAAACAGGGGAAGATTTCCCTATAAAGGACAATTCAACCTGTCAAAATGTTTGGAAAGTCGCTGAAGAAAATAATGGACAGAAACTAAAAGCTATGACGCAGAGCATCTGGAAGAATTCTTACTCAAAATTAATGTCACCAGACTAGTTATAATCAAGCAACCAACAGAATCTCATCACCAGCCATGCAGGAAAACAGAAGAAGAAAGAAGCCTTCTTCTATTAGAATATTTGTATGATACTAAAGGCGCTAAGGCACGGGAAGGTGGCAACCTATTTCAGAACAAGTCCGCCAACATGGTCTACCTAATACACATATCACATCACAGCTCTACATGAATATTACTTGTGAACTTGAAGTCCAGCATACGATTATGAGGGATGAGAAGGGAAGGAGCACAGAGGACTATAATATATAATAAAGGCAAAACGGACTATAATACAGAATTAACAATAAGAGCGTATTATTTGCCTAAATTTTCTCTAACTAAAATCATTGTAAGGTGCCCTTTTAAGTCTTGATAATACAAGCAGTATCAAGTGGCCTTGATTGGATCAAAACATTGACAAAGATAAAAACCAATTTGCTTCAGGCATTAGAAAAAGTTATTTCATAGAAGTATGAATGAGGGGTTACGACATTTTATTATATTTCTTAGATTTTCTTGTTACAATCAAGGGAAGTGTGCGAATGGATATGAAACAACTTTTGAAGTATTCAACACAAAACCCACTTGCTGTGTTTGCCACCATGAACTAAGCATTGAAATTGCAGAAGTTGGTTGTATTTTTTAAAGAAGGAAGCAACCAATTCCACTTCCCAATTAGGTTCTTGAGAAATTTCTAATATACATAATATTAAAAATCAAATCAGAAAATTCATCTCTGCACGAGTTTCAGGTCACTCATTCTCGGAAACAGGAAACTTTTTTCAAAACCTACAAGGAACAGAACATGTCCTAATCATAAACAGTTGACGAAAACTGGTCCCATTTCTCAAGACCTCCAAAGTGGCAGAACACAACAAAATAAAACGAGAGTTTGACTTATTTGATTACCCGACAATGTTACCTCACTATCGTTTACTCTCATTTCTCAATGCCTCTTCATGGTTAATAAACTCATAATAAAACAAAACAACATTGAAACTGAAAAAACAACCTGAGCAAGCGACACAGCATTCTTAGCTCCTCGAATCACTTCTTGTATCTGCAAAGAAACCCAAAACCTTGGCATTAAAAAAATAAAAAACACTTTTTTCCTGCTCAAACCAACATCAAATTACTCTGTTATATACAATCTACAAACACAAACATACATACACATACATTGAATCCAACCCATAAACTGATTGATTCAAAAACAAAACATTTCAACAAAAAATACAAACTGGGTTTGGCCTGAATACCTGAACCATGACCGGCATCTCGGTCTCCAGAGCCCTCCTTGCAAGCTTTCCAAAGGAACCCATCTCAGATCACCTATCCGCTCACCAAAAATCAAGCACCAAAATTGATCCCTATATTACACCTCCCTACAACAACAACCAAAAGCCCCAATTTTTATAACTTTCTGGGAATGTGATGAAGAAGACTTCAGAAACAAAATAAAATAATCAAAAATAGATTTTTGTACTCAACAAATCGCAAAAAATTAAGATAATTAAACTGCCAAAAAGACGATGCTCTTTTCAGTAACGTATAGTATTGTGCTTTTGTGCGTTTCTTGACTTGCCTTTGTCTCCTAGCACTCAGTACGTATACGAATACATTTCCCTTTTCTTTTGCAGTAAATGTCAATTCCCAGATGGGTTGTAATAAAATGATTCCAACATTGACCTAGTTATCCAAAACAATTAAAAATTGAAACTTTCCATCAATAACATCCATATTTTATCCCCTAACCAATTGGCATTGGTTGAGAACCCAAAATGGGATTAAGTGAAAATGTGGGGATTTTCAGTGGATCAAGAGGTTGTCGACTGGAGGTGACAAATGAAGCATGAAACAAGGAGGAGTTGTAGGGCATAGAGGATAAATTTTGAAATGAAAAATGGGAATACATATGGTAAAAAGTCATCTCAACTAAAAAGTTTAAATTAATAGTTGAACCTTCAATATTAGTTTTATACTCAACATGTCACTTCTCGTGCCAGTTCATTTTCGATTTGCACGCGGCTCATACACAGGCCAAAGAGTCATCTCAGCTAGAAGCTTAAGTTGATAATCGAATGTTCAATATTAGTTTTATACTTTAATAGATGAGCTATGAAATCGGAGTCTCTCTCGCAAGATGATGAAATCTATACAAAAACATTCGAATTTTTAATGGATTTTTTGGTCAGACTCTAGTAAAGACATGCAAATTTTTGGGTCGGATAAGTTCGGGTCTATGAACCCTAACCCGACCTTGCAGAGTTTGTTAAGTTTGTGTCGGGTCGGGTTTTGAGTTCATGGGTTCATACTCGAAGGTAGCTCTACCATTTTAACTCCGAGCCACATCTCATAACGTCTAATGTCTTAGGAGATTCAAATACGATACCTCAATTAGAATCCATATCGACTAAATCGTTTTACTCTACATGTCTCGGAGTGTTTTGCCAATAATTTCGGATATTTTATCACATCCCAAATTCATGTTTTTACATCTTGCTCATGTGATCATGCAAAATCCATCACAATCAAATTCAGTTCTAAGTGTAGGCCCAATAACTAACAAAAAGAGGTCACATAGCCCAATAAGTTGTTTCCGACAAAACTGGTCCAGTTCCAACATATTGGGCTTGTCCGCTCCTATAAAGCTTCACGACAAAAGTGGTCCCCACGTTGTTGATGTAACTAATATGCACCGTAACATCACATGCAATGCGTGAGTCTCATCAATTTTCACACAAACCCATTTTCATTCTTTTATTACAAATAACTAAAGTTCCTCATAAATGATACCAAACAATAACATCTCTACATTAAAACACATTTACGAATCTCCCTTCAATTTCCCCATGCGTTTTTCGAAAATAATACGTTACAAAAATTAATTTGGATAAATACAAATTCAATTACTTTCATAGATGAAAAATAAGGTAATATAAAAAAAAATAATA
>JAYMTH010001568.1:0-14608 GCA_036897465.1 Pelargonium australe | reverse complement strand
TTAAAGTTTAGATCGTAAAATAAAAAGTGACTTAACGGTAAAACGGATGGAACATGACGGAAGGTACGATCGGAGTTCACTTTCAAATAGTAGAGGTACTAATCCAGTCCATTTTAAAGTAGGGGTACTAATTCGGTCTATTATTGATAGTACAGGTACCCCTGAGATAATTAATCCTATTTCTTTTGATAATTTGCCGGGAAAAAAATACTTCAATAGGATATTTGAGGATACATATTATTCTAGAATTTTATGCATTATTAAAAATATTCGAGCATAAAGTTACGAATTTTTTAAAATTTAAGTCCTAATATGAAAAATGGAGAAATGGGAATCCTATTTCATCAATTATAGATGTGAATCAAATTACAAATGAGCAATGGATGTGTATCTATGTATGATTTAACCCAAAGTGCTACTAAGACCTCAATCTTCGAGATTTTTAAATCCGCATTTGAAATTTAGTTTAACAAAAGCTAATCTCTATTTGATCCTATCAACTTTTTGAATCGTATCGGACTCATTTTACACTGAAATCTGTTATTGTTTATCAAAGCTGAATTGCAACCAAAAGGCTCATGCGACAAACTTGCATAAAATGTTTCAAATTTTATGGTAAAGGCACCACTAAAACCTCAGCTCTTGAAAATGCAATTTAATGGCGTTTTGGGGGATCATAAATATGACCTCCCTCAATATCAACTAACCCTTCAAAAACTGCAATGATTACGAATAATAAACCAAAGAATTGAGTTCTTGACTCTAATATACAATACCTGTTTCTCCTTTGTCCGTCGTTATTGTAATCTAGAATCCTCGGACTCGGGATGTGAAACAGATAAGGAAATCGGGTAATTCAGCAGATTTTGTCAAGCAAGGTTGATCGTAAATGAAACGTAGGGGTGTGCATCAGCATCACCTCCTAGACCGGCCATCCCTCCTCCGACTTCATCTTCTGATTTCCAGTACGTGCTGCATTGAAACCACCCGTCAATATAGATAATACTGTATCATGAACAAGAACACCGGAGAGCAAATAATTATGTCAAAATGTATTGGAAAAGAAGATGACTTGCCTGTGTGTACTGTCGCACAATCCTTCAAGGATAGATCGTACTTTCTTTTCACCTTTCAGAGTCGGAGCTACTACAGATGCCTGAAACACAACGACCGATCAGTCAACTTACTTGATCAAAACCTGAAAGTCTCGGATAAAAGTTGAAGTCCATATATATATACCAAGAAAGAAGGTGGCAATCCGTATCTCAGAATGCTTTCTGTAAATACACGCACTGCACAAAAGTGCATCCACGAGCTGAAAACCTGTGGGTAAAAAATCAGTCAATGGATACATCCTCGTAACTGGTACAGCACAGGACACAAGACACTCGTTTTTGGACAGACGGGGTAACAAAGATGTAACACGAAACAATGATAAAAGAAACAAGAGACGCGAAAGGAGTTAAATACCTCCCCGTAACTGGTATAGCACCACTGCAGAAGAGAGTTTCTCATACTTTCCTGGTCATTCATCAATTTTTGGAGCTCCTGCTTCCGGCTCTCCTGTGCTTCTGGACTATACTCAAAATCCCGAATCTGGGATTGCATGATAAACAGACAAAGAAACACTAATTAGAGATTCACCATCAAGTTAGACACTTAATATTCACACACGCATACATCGCACGGAAAAGTGACCAGCTAAGTCCATTAACTTTCAAGTAGTAGCCAAAATAGTCCCTGAATTTTTTTGGTCAATTTTCCGACCATGTCCATAGAATTAGAGATAGTTGACAGTGTACTTTGATAGCATGTTGTTATCAACTAAAAACATTATCTACATGGTGTTGGCATGACATTTAAAATTTGATAAAAACACATCTATGTGGCGCCAATGTGGCATTTAAAATAAAATTCAAAGTAAACGGCATATAAATGTAACTAACGATAGGGACTAAATTGACTCTAAAACTAAAAGTTAAAGGACTAGATCAGTGACTTTGTGAAAGTTCGTATGAGACTTCATGCAAGTAAATTTCAATTGGTACAGAAGTGAAGAGAACATATGGTTGTAAGAGAAAAACAAAAGAAAATAGAGTATGTGTCAAGATTGATGTATACTAACTTGGAAGCCCTTTTCACGAGCACTAGTTCTGAAATTGTCAGCAACTCGAATAAATAGAGTCACTGTATAGAGAGCATATTCATTATCCTCAAACAACATCTTGGAAGACCTGGGCACCTGAAAGAGTGAAAAGTAGCTAATCAAACATACATAGAATACTAAACAAAAACTCGTGTACTTCAGTAACTTAAGCAGCGATTGGATTAAAAAAAGATTGTTCAAGCATGATAATATCCCTATTCTACATGTTTGGATTACGACTTTTTGGTCATGAAAATGGGTTTGGAATGAGAATCTCATCCTATTCCAAATATTTTAATCCAAACGTTACCGTGTAGTTTTCAAAACATGATAAGGCCGGAAATTACTTCCTCCATCCCAAAATAAGTGTTTTGTTTCTTCTATATTTTTGTCCCAAAAAAAGTGTTTTTTTTTCAAAAAAAAAAAAAAAAAAGTTAGTTATGCATGAAATATCAATATTATCCTTATAATAAGTTAGTATTTCTCAAGTTTGTTACAACATATACCCATGAATATACAAGGGGAAGTCTACAACATCAACTTTTCCTTAATTTTTCTCAAAATGGAAACCAAGACACTTATTTTGGGACAGAGGAGTAGTAACCGAATTTAGGATTTTCAAGTTAAAAAAGCCTTACCACATAACTAGTCAAGGTCTCGTAGCTGGACAACCAATCCTTCTGTGAGTACTTGGGGACGATAGCAAGGAGGGTCACCAGGTGTTCAGAGGAAACAATATCCTCTGGTTTCACTAGATTGGAAAGATCCCGGACAGCCAAGCTGAAGTAAGCAAAGAGTTAGGGGCGCCTAAAACAATACACATATTACTGGTATACACTAGTCTTCGACCAGACTTAAACAACCCTTAAAATAAAAATAAAATAAATGATATACCTTCCACTTTGCTTTCTGTTAATAGCATTGAGCTGACTACGGACATTGTTATACTCAGCAACACGAACCTAACATAGGAGACAAAGCCATAAGACCCAAACATCCAATTAAATCTACCATAATAGAAGTCAACACAGATTACACAATTCTGATGTAATACTTGGTCCAAGAAGAGACGAGGAATAGCTGACACTGACAACATCTAAGCAAAAGAATACGCAATTCTGTGAGAAGACGTGAACAACTACTGTTTCAGCTGGAAGCTAAGATTCATAGAGGTATCACAATATGCTTAGTCGCTTACAACAGCTGTTGTAAGCATAATAACAGATATACCAAATCAGAACTCGAAACTACTTGTCAAGCAATTTAACCTTTCTATATACCGTTTGGGATTTCACAATGGTATTTTTTGTTATAGTTAGTGATTTCAGATGGCTAGTCAACAAAGCAGAAGACCAGAATTTGAAATCTCAACAATACGGGCAATGTGACCATTGTGGTTTCCCAAGAGTTTAATAACAGTAAAGGTAAGACTCTGCAAACAAGGTGGATACAAAGGAAATATTAAATAAAAAAATTGGTTTTCACTTTTCTGTTCATAATTATCATTGAAACTGATATATTTATGCAATTTTTCTGATAGTTTAGAGGTATTACGCAAAATATTGCAAATGATTTCTTTTTCAAACACATAATTGAACCTGGGGCCGTTATTTTATTTCTATTTAACATATGAAGTTCTGTAGCCAGTGTAGGTATTGTTTAAGGACTTTTCACCTTTTAATATTTCTCATTTCTCTTTCACTGATCATTGCTAGTGCCACCACAAATAGCCATGCAAGCATAATTCAAAGAAACAGAGCAACTATGGCATCAAATACAGAGCACGCTACAAAAATATATCGCAATAACTTGATAAGCAACCTCATGAAGAAAATTTCTCAATCTCTGAAACCAATATTTGGAGGAAAGTAATAGATAAAATCACTGGACAATAATTCACAACTATTTGCCTATATGACGACAAAGAGGTAAATAATTTAGACATCAAACCAAGAATAAAAAAAAAATAAATAAATAAAAACAATTGGGAATAAAAGGTTACCTTGAGATCATCCTCGATCTTTGCAACTAGGGAATGAATGGAATACACAACCTCCCTCAAAGGTGACATTGTAGGGTACTTAGCCTCGTCCCAAACAAACCTTCCATCACAGAATCAAAATACTAAACAATATTTCACTCAACCATTTATAATCCAAATTAATTGACGGAAGTGTCACTCACCTAGTTAGATATGAATCAACTGGCACACCGTCAACAGAGAGAGCACCACTCGCATCCCCTGAAACTCTCTCCAATTCATCAATTTGTCTCTTGATCTTGCTCGATGTTGCTTCCATAAAGGTATTTGACTGCACGTTACCTTAACTCCGTAAAAATCTAGTTATCTCAACCAAAACAACAGATCCAAAAATGAAAAGCGAATCCAAATTGGAGGAAGTAACGTTCAACAGATAAATCAAACACACATCACATTCAATAACTCCAGTTCATCACAAAGCAATTAATAAAATATGTATCAAACACACTAACACAAAAAAGCACATATATATCATTCTCAGAAGTTGATTCGAACTCATCAGGTTGCAGTTAAATAAATCCACTAACTAAATACAGCAATTTCAGTACAAACCTCACAAGATTAACTACAAACAGATTACATCATGCTTGGCAGATCAATAAAAAAAAGATTAAAAACTGGAGAAATAGGAGGAAGTTACATTCAACAAATCAACCACACAAATATCACACTCCATAATTCCAATTTTAGCACCAAAACAATTCATAAAAAATGCATTGCATACATACACACAGATCACAATTCAATACATCCGCTAGATACAGTGATTTCAGTCCAAACCTGACAAATTTAACATCTAACAGATTGCATCATGCCTGGAGGATCACATCTCAACCAATAAACCACACGCACATCACATTTCATAATTCCATTTCATGCAAAACAATTCGTAAAATATGTATTATATACGTACACACACACATACTTGATTCTAATTCATCATGTCACAATTCAATTAATCCGCTAACTGAATTCAGTGATTTCAGAAGAAACCTCAAAAACTAACATCAAGCAGATCGCATCATGCTCAGCGGATCGATGAACTCGAAAACAACAACTAGAAATGTGAAATTCGGATTCGATTCTTCAACAAAAATTACCTTCACCAGATCATCGCTGAGCGCGAGGAGAGAATCAAGCGTTCCAACACGGAGATTAGGTATATTAAACTGCGAATTTAACAAAAAAAAAAAAAAACATGATAAAGAGCAAGAAATTGAAAGTTCCAGTTAACGAGCATCAGATCTAGTTGAGATGCAGAGAAACAGTACTCGGTAGAGCAGAGTCTCGAACGAATGTTTGGAGATTTGTTCTTGCAGTTTGGTCCACATCGACGCAGCAGAGCCATGAACCGGCAGAGACACCACCCAGTACCTGCTCGCCATTGGAGCTTCTTCTTCTTCCTCTTCTCTTCAGAGAGAGAGAGAGAGCTATTTGGCTATGGCGGAGATCAGAAACTCGGTAATTTTGAGTTTTAGTTTTTCTGTATTTATACTCGGTCCGGTAAGTATTGGGCAACCAATAAGGTAATGCCGCGTCAGCACTGAAAATTATGGGACCCATCTAAATGCTTTAGAATATGATTAATGATAATTTAAATAAATAAGTAAATATGCTCTATTGAAAAGTAAGAGAATGTGGGTTTAGATCATAATTCATAACTACTTCTTGTAATGAAAATAATTATAAATCCTATGTTTCAAGTGTGATTTATTCACTTTCTCTCATTGTCTTATATTTTTAATGTACACGTCGTTTTTATTTTTAAAGACGATATCAACAATAGATAAATAAGTGTTCAAATTCATGATAAGATCAAGTGCTTTGAATTTTTTTACCACAATTACGTGATTATTGTGGTTGAATTAATATTTTTCATTTCATATTATTTTTTCAAAACCATAATTAATTATTGTGATATATTTGTATTCAAAACAAGTGTTTTTGAAAAATAATAAATAATAATAAATAAATAAATAGGAAGCTTCTAACCAAAACCAATATTTGTGCACCTTTGACACATTCATGAACATGAAACAAAAAGGCTTCACTTTGTTTTATACTCATTAATTGTGAAGACCAATATTAATACAAAAATGTAAATAAGCCCAAGACCGAAAAAAAGGTAACACGCCCACCGTGGGGCTCGAACCCACGACCACAAGGTTAAGAGCCTTGCGCTCTACCAACTGAGCTAGACGGGCTTGTTATTATCAAAGCAAGACTGTTGAACAAATCAAAGACTTTCTTGGAACAACTTTGGATTTGGTTTTTGAGATTTCAAGGTATTGGTTTGGAGAGGTCTAACCTAATCTAGAGGGTGAGAGATGCGGATTTTAAGTTTCACTTGTAAACTATGCGAGTTTGAACTTATTTTACACAAAGATTATGTTACTTGCAAATATGGAACTAAATTGTCAACTCTAATAAACAGTTAGTTCGTATACGACTTGAGTGTATTAATTTTAGTTTGATCTTAACTCCAATAGAAGGCATAGCAGTCGGAAGCAACCAAAGGGGAACAAGGCTATGCATTGCGACATGAATTAAGTTAGTTCATGATCCATGGTAGTGTCTTAATAGACGTTAGTTCATGCCTTTGTTTAGCGTCGAATTTGTTGTTCCAGCGAATTTGATGGCTTTGTAGCGGCATGACACTTTGTCTTTGCTTCTTCAACCCAAGTTATTTGAGACGCGACATTAAAGTGTCACATGAGATGATGCTTGGGCGAGATTATTTGGGCAACCCATCTTGGATGGAATATTTGAATGGGTTTCATTCCTTAACTCTCTTATTAGTCTCATTTAGTATACACTCTGTCAAATGTTGACACTCCAACAAATCATGATGAGATTTTTGAATGCGTGTGTCGTCTTTTTACTGATCATCTTGATTTATGATTTTCGAATGACAACACTTAACATTAGTTAATTCATTATTTCTACTTAAAAATAGAGGAGTGGACTATCATTTTAGATTATAGTCAATTTTTACCCATATTTGTACAAATTTGATAATGAAAAATGTTGTAGTTGATGGATTTTGAAATATGACCTAAGAGACGAAATATGCCAAAATGGTAAAATATAGAGAGGCCAATAGAAATATTGTAAAGTAGAGGGACTATTTGGCAAAAAAGAAAGACACAAAAAGCCCTAACTGACTGGTGTTCCTTACCGCTCGGCACTCCATAAACCCTAACCCCAACCAGACACAAAGCTTCCGAAGAAAAATCCATGGCGGAAATCAAGAACCAGGAAGATCCGACATTGCACGCGAAGCGCAAGCCAGATCGTCTTGACGAAGACGCCGAGGTGAATCTCAAGAAAATCCAGAAGATACAGACTCTGAACAACAACAACAACGATTCTCCTCCTGCTGCCGAAGAGAACAGTGAAAACGATGAAGAATGCGACAAGGAGAACCAAAGGCCCAACGATTCTCCGGTCGCCGAAGCGGAAATTGACCAGCTTGAACCAGAAGAGGACGACGAGGAAGATGAGGAAGAAGATGATTCTGAAGACGAAGACGACGATGAGGACGAAAACGGTGAGAAATCGAACGGAAAATCCGTGGTGGATCGGAAAGGAAAGGGGATTATGAGAGACGATAAGGGGAAAGGAAAAATGATTGAAGAAGAGGACGACGATGATGACAGTGATAGCGATGACGATGGCGATTTCAGCCAATCGGAAGCGGAAAGCGATCTGTCCGATGATCCTCTGGCGGAGGTCGATTTGGATAACATTCTTCCGTCGAGGACTCGGAGGCGAGCGTCGCAGCCTGGATTCTACATCGCCAATGATGTTGGGAATGCTCAGGAAGATGATAGCGACGATAGCGATGCATGATTCGAGGAAGGTTAGTGAAATCGAACATGAATTTGGTACTTGTTTTGGGGATGGTATTGGTAGTTTGATGAGTTTAGGGTTAAAATTATGATTTTGAGGAACAATATGACTATGTTGATGAACTCATGTTGTTACTCAATTTAAATATCTCCCCTTTTTTTGTTCATTGTTTGATTTTATGTTTCAATTGCAATTTTGCTCTGCCATTTTTGTTTGAAATGTCTATGTTTGAGGTTTGTGTTGAACCTTGTCCAAGTGGTAAGCTTGGTGGATGATATAAGGTAAAACCAATGTGCCGGAGATGAGAGATGCTAGTCATTGTTAGAGCTTAAAACTTGAGAAATGACACGGGACCCGACACGAACACATCACAACTTAAGCATGTTTGGACCCGACACGTTTAATGTCTTGTGTTTGTGCTAGACATGTGAAATGGGCATGACTTGTATGCGAGTAATGTTTAGATAGTTATTTATATTGTCAAATTCTATGTGTTTAGGTAAAGAGAGTGGAAGCACTCACATTGTCTCTCCTTGAAGGCATGATTTGTCGTGTTTGTGTTTGTGGTGATTCATATAACACATATTTAACCGGAAACACAACACGTTAAGACAAATTGTTAGCTATAGCCATTGTCTTCAAAATGTGAAAACAAACATAGGGTTCTTGTATTATCAAACAACCTCTTGTTTGTGATATTATTTTGGGTTGTGAAGCACAAATTATCAGGGCCATTAGCACGAGTGAACTCTTTTGTCTGTATGTTTGTCGTTGCTCAACCCCAATGAAATGGCCATAAATGTTAGACTTATGTTTAGATACAGCCTAATATTGTAAAAATTACTGTTTCGCTGTTGCAGAAATCAGGTTTTGTCCCTTAAAACGATACCTTTAAGCCGAGTTCCTTTCAATTTGTTTACTCGGGCTTCAGTTTTCCTACTAGTTAGTGTTAGGAAGGGGGTTTATGAACATTCTCTAATTTGATCATAAGACCCCAAAACTTGGTGCAGGCTATACGATAAACTTGGTGCAGTCTCACTCTGTTTCAGAGCTGCAAGTCATCACAATACTTTTAAGATATGCTGTGCGTTGATGCTGAATTTGTGGGGGCAGTACCTGATATTAGGACATAATTGACATGTTTTGCACGATTGTGTTTAGGCAGTAGCTAACTAGCTATGGGTTGAATATGTGTATTTGGGGAGAGCAAGAGAGATTAGCGATTCCGTGAGGGAAGACGGGAGAATTCATTTGGAAGAAATAAAAGTTGCAGGAGTAGACTTAACTAAGGAGAGTAGCGAGGAAATGCATAATAGCAAATTAGCAAATTGGCTTAACTAAGGAGATAGCATTAGATATGATAGAGTGGAGGAGGATAATATGAGCAAAGATCCCAAAGAGTTTTACTAATGGATCCATGTAGTCGATCCTGACATTGTTCGGGAATTAGCTTGGTTGTTGTTTGGGAGAGCGAGAGAGCACACATGTTGGATCGCCATAGTCCAAGGTTTTCTTTGTTGTTGATTCTTTGGGCTGTTCGCAATCGAGCTTAAACTTTACTTGGATTTTCTGTTTATGATTATGAAAACAGAAAACTGAGCTTAGTTTAGCCCGTTTTTTGTCTATGACATATCCTACACGATTAACATTAACATGTTACATGTATGTTCTGCTACATTAGAATGTGAAACTTGAATTGTGTATACATATTTTTAGGACATGGAACTTAGATAACGCGTGCATATGTTTGAGTTGTTACTCGGTGCATGTTACATTTTCTCTCCAAAAATTGTTTTGTGGTACCGAGGTAGCATTTGGAATAAAAATATACCCTACCGTTACCAGAACCACATAGGTGTGGATCGAGTTTCGGTTTTGTCATAGAATAGGTGTAGGTTGTCCAACTCGAAAAATGTCAGGTCCATTTACGTTGGCTTGAACCTGGAAAGTTTTGAGTCGGGTTTCAGGTACCTTAGAGCTCGTGTCCAAATTTTCTGTCTCTATATTTAGTGATCAGCTATGTTTATAAATAGGCTCCTAATCAGTTCACTATGTTCCTCGGACTCTGAATTAAACTCGCAATCTGGATCCGAATCTGAGGGCTATTTAAGTTCAACTCAACGTGTATTTTCTGTATAATACATATTTTTTTTTTCATAATTGTAAATACATGAAAAATGTTATTAACTATAAATATTAAAAGTATTTTTGGTGCAAAAATATCAAATATTATTGGTGGTCCTCAAAACAACAGATCTGTAGCTACTGGTCATGGGACCAAAACACAGAACATTTCTACTTTGTACCGTATGATCTCATCAATCACACGCCTAATAGCGCCGGACCACAGTTCTGTTCCATGCGCTATCATGTCGTGTGCCTTGGTTGATCAAATTTGGCCAAAACTACAATTTGGATTTCAGGTTGGAAAATTGACCCGACCCACAAGAGGTGCGATTTTAAGTTCGAGTTACGAGTTTGTTGTACCGAGATTTTCTAAATTCGGATTGAAAATATTCACCCGGTTCCGACCCTGAATGAATGAGTAAAGTGAAGATAATCGACTTACCTAAAGTTAGGTAGTCAAACACTTGAAACAACGTAGTTTTATATAAGTGGTTGAAAATAATATCAAAACTATATAGTATTACCCATCTTTCCCAAATGAAAAAACAATTAAAATTATGTAGGTCTGATATTATTCTCGATATTATTTTCAACCATTTATCAAAAATTACATCATTTTGAACGTCTGATACATATAATTTTGAATTAGAAGACTCCTACCCTTTTATCATTTAATGTTGTCCTTTTAAAAACTGTAATTTTTTTTTTTTTTGTTAGAAGGGAGGGGAAAAAATAGGAAGAACATAAGTCAATATATAAAACCAAAGCAATTTTGGATTTCAAAGTTTGGTATCAAGCAAGTCTTTTCATGGATTTGGGGTTTGAAATTTGGGACATGGTTGTTAGATAATCTATGTCTAGTTTGAAAACTTGGTATACTCCACATGTAGCTAATGATTGTGAATATTAGAAAAAAGATTGAGATATATTAAATTTGGACTATTTGTACTCGAATTTGTGGGTATTTGAAATGTGATCGGTCTCAATTTTTAACCATAATAAATTAAAAAAAAATCGACACATTTAACACGTAAATTTGTCATTGTGATACCTCTTAATTAATTATATTTAAAAAAAAAAACAAACTTTCAATTTCAGTAATAGTGCTTATATCATTGTAATTACCTAAAAAGTGAGCTACAATTTCTTTATGCTCACTTCATGGGGTCCTAACCACACCCAAGGAATACAAACTTACAATCCAATAATGTACATACATATCAATTTTGTTAAGTTGTTTTTTTTTTTTTTATAAATGATCGGTACTTTTTATTAATTGATCCAAATGTCCAATACAAGCACAAAGAAAACAAACCCACAAAAACCAACCCGAGCTAACCAGAGGACCAAACTAGAAGAGGATTCAAGCACCAGTTTGAGAAATTATAAATATTACAAGTCGGAATCTAAGCAAGAGACAATAGCATAACAAAGACTCTTGATATGCATAATAGTGTCCTCCACGCTCGGGAAATAACTTCGAAAAAATAGAGCATTGCGGACGAGCCATATATTCCATAAGGTTAAGTTCTTGTTAATTGGTTAAATAATTATAAATTTAATTTGTCAAACATAATTTCCATGTTAGATAGAGAACCTTAAATCTCTTTTTAAGTCAACTAATCCAAAAGTATTATCACATGTGCTCTCAATTCTTTCCATTCTATTGGTGCTTAGTTGCTTGACTTTTAAACATTCTAGAATCTTCTTTTTATGTGTAAACCACAAAATCTAAAAAAATAGTTTCCACACATATAATTGGTATTTTTTTTAAAACATTATTGTCACCTCTAGACATGTGACACATAAGCAAAAATTGAAGAAAAATTGGAGCAATTTATAAAGTAAAAGCTATAATTAAGTTGACTCATTTAAGAAAAGGAGTTGTTTTTAGGAACTTAATTTTGTACGAGCCACGAGCTTACGTGGAGTGAGAACAAATAAAATACAATTGACATCTTGGTCTCGTAATATTACGTTTGAATCAAGTAAATTTTGTATTTATTATTTTAAGGTTTATGAACAATTTAAACGTTATTTTTTTAAAAAAATTGTTTTTGAAGTTGAGCTACACAACAAGGGGGTAACTCTCCCCTATAACCCACCCCATACCGCATGCAGGGAGGCTCGAACTTGAGACCTCTATAAAAATTCGAAACGCTTAACCGTTTTGCCCAACCTGTTTTGAATAAATGTGTTATTTAGAAACAAATAAAATGACTGATTAAAATATCTAAATTTGAATATGCAGCTATTTTTAGTAAAATCCAAAAAGATTATTGATAGTGCACTTGCACCAAACCACACATAATTTGCTTTCTTTGTACAAAATTGATATTTTAATTCTAATTTTAGATTTTTATATGTATAAATCAAAGTTGGCTACATACAATGCATTTGGAAAATTAATTACTCTATGAAATTCTCATAAACGACAAAAATAATTAATTGAAAACGTGAGTTGGCTTCTCAACCCCACTATTATTCTTATTTATCTACACACTAAAACGTGGAAAAAGATTAATAATAATAAAGCATAAGAGAACCAATGCAATTATTTTTGGATAATATGTTAAGAGAATTTGAGACAAAACCCAAATATTTAAGGAGGCCTTAATTGTTTTGATTGACTTAAACCCACAAATAATTATTGACTAATTTATCAACGTCACGTTTTGAATATCATGTTAATTAGATATATGACGTCTTTAAATTTCGATACAATTTTTAAGTTACGTTTTTGGAGTTCATGTTAAATCAAATAGTGAAGAAATGACATGTAAATTAAAATTTAATTACTTAAAAATTGAATTCTTTTCATATTGTTATTTTGCCGACATTTCTCAACAAGAGTTGCATTATAAATTTAAATAATTAAATCATTTGGCATGTCCATGTATGTATCAAAATGAATTATAAAAAATTAATAATTGAAAAGATCATGTGGAGGCAAATTGTAAAAACTATGGTTTTGATAAAAGAGTAAAGTATAGATAAGTAATGAACTTGGCAACAAGTCAATGTAATAAATGATTGTGAACATGGCAACAAATGTGACAAAGTTGAATAAAGAATATTGGGTTGAATTTCAATAATCATAAAAAAAGCAATGCCTAGCTAGTTAGTGAAGCAAAATAGAAGCAAAATTCCAATGATGACCTTCTAATCACAATGGAGTAATAAAAAAAAAAATTACAACTATAGGTTGGTAACTATCTTCTACGCTCAATAACTGTGTGTAGTGGAGGCTGACTTGAGTATATTAAAAGATCTACTATATTAGTGTGATGTCTTAATGGTTTGATAGTTCAAGACGGGTGCAACCCATCTCAAATGACTTATTTTTCAAGCGACTTTGTTATCACTAATAGGTCACATCGAAGATGAAAACTTTGTGGTAGTGGAGGTTCAAAGGGAACATTGAGGAGACACAGAAATGCCAATGAGAGCAGACCTTCTCTATCAGCGAAACGGATTTTGGCATTGCAACACACACGTCTTATGAACAACTTAGATATATTCAAGTCTTTCGTATGACAAAATAACAGTAAAAATGGTCGGGTCGTTTCAAGTTAGCAACATCTATTTGTGAAATTTTGTTAGACATTTAAAATAATAATAATACTAATGGCGAGTAAAATGAAAAACTATGTATGAAGGGAAATGGGGAAGATGGAATTCAATTTGAGCTATATTTTATTGAATTGTTTTTTTAATGAACCGTGATCGATCCAACCACAAAAATAGATCAACGGCGTGTAGCTAATGTGCTCCTTAATACGATGCACAACACCGCACAGAATAAGCAGCCTATCAGTTAAAACAGTCTCTCACTGATAGGTCGCTTATTTAAAAAATCTATCTTTTCATGAATTTCCTAATCATTGAAAATCCCAATTAAATAAAATTAGTTGAAAAGCAAAAAATAAAACAATAATAAAATTATGAATGACAAACACACCTTCGAGAGTACAGAAACCTGAGTACTCGCTCTTATCTTTCATGAATTTGTCACACACTCACACAACTATGATAATAAAGCAATGTCAAAATTCAAGTCTACTAAGGCCTTGTTTGGTAAAGATTTTGGCAGCTGGAAGTTGCTGACACATCAGCAAAACTTCCAGCATCAGTTTGGCAGTTGTTTGGCAAAAAAAAAAAATCACAGTTTCCAGCAAAATAGGGTACTGTGCAGCTGGAAGCTGTGATTTTCTCACAGCTATGAAATTGCAGCTGCAGGATACTGTAGCAGCTGCAGCAACAGAAGAATGACCATGTTGCCCTCCTTCACTTCCATTTCCAATCACCAAAAACTCCATTAATGTAGTTTTAATGACAATTAAATGTAAGATTTTTATGAACTAGAAAATCTTTTGTATTAATGGGATGATTTATAAAAGTTGAGTTGAGTTCATTTCGTGAATAGCATTTGAAGTTTGAAG
>JAYMTH010001567.1:0-14610 GCA_036897465.1 Pelargonium australe | reverse complement strand
GTATATAAACTAATAAATTAGAAAGTTGGGTATATAAACTAATAAATTAGAAAGTTGTATCGATCATATTTGTATGTAATAAATTAAAATTAATGACTAACGGGCCCAACAATCTTTGATTTTGCCATACTCAATACTGTGCATTTCTTATATCTCAATAATCTCATATCCATTAAGTTAGATTAAGTTAGAACAACTTTCTGCCATTTGCTCCACATGCAATAAACGCGTAATATCTATCGGGGGTTGCAAACCCAACCACCCTACGTGGCTAACACAGAAACAGACAATTTAGCTAGAGTATGAGTCACCTGTTTCGCAGACCGACTAATCTAACAAAAAGAAACATAAATAAAACCCTCCATAGACAAAATGTCCTGAACGATCAGACCCAAGCTAGACACTGAAATTACCCTCCCATCTGGTCTGCAAAGCTTACACGACTTCCTATGCATCTGACTCAATTTGTAACGATCCCCAACCTCGAGTCTATATCCAACTCAAGGATTCACGTATGCCAGCTTCGCTCACTGCCGCATTTCAGAGAGTATGGTAGAAGAAACCTAGATTTTTTCTAGTTTCGGTTTCCATGTTGTCCTTCCCCTAGCAACTTCTGGGCCGGTCTCTAGACGAAGTAAGTGTTGCATTTCAAATTTCTTCATCATTCGAATTGATATGGTCTTCATCACTCTTGTTCTCAACAATAGTGGTTATAGACTGCAACACACTATCTATCCCGCACTCCTTCCTAAATTCCAAAGTCACAGATGAAATATCATAGCTCTCCAGAATCAGACGCGGAACACTCTAGAAATAGTAAATAATTATCTTTTAGATAAGTCGCGTATTCACCTGAAGAATCCAAGCAATGTATTTGGAATTGTTGACATGCATTCTAACATCCGAATCATCCCATTCAGGCTGCAGATTTTAGAGAAATACATATATCATCAAGCCCTACATAAAAAAAATGTCCGGTGGGTTGTAGCAATCTTGTAGGAAACAACTTTCCTACACATTTACGACAACATAATTATGTCGCAGCATAAATCATTGTCCCAAAATTTAAATACGTACGACTTTTATACCACAAGTTTTGCAATAAGATTCCTAAAAAAATAGCTACAAGTTTGCGATAACAACAATACCTTAAGATTGGTCGTATCAAGTAAAAATAATTCTTTGTATCATAATTCGAAGAAACTTACTGTTAAATCAGATCGGATAATATCTGATTTGTCAACCATCTCATCATATCCCAGTAGTTTTTTACCATCTTGAATATTTATGATGGGATCACAGTTCCTAAGATAGGGCTTTAGCTCCTCTTTCACTTCTTTTATAAATTTAGATGGCCTTCTTGTCTCCTTGTTCATCATCACAAGCATACTATATATAAACCAACAACATCAAATTCCTTTCAACATATCGATTATGAATATATCCGAAATTATAATAGCGTACCTGGTTGCCCGAATAAGAGCTTTTCCGGTCTTACTGTCAGTGAAAAGCCAGTCGCATTGACAAATGTTTTTTTCCCGGTAGATAAGCCCACTTGTCTACTTGTACAACATCACCCCTGAAATGTTTTTTTCTGGTAACTGATTACACCGATAAAACAATAATAATTTCTTGGTTCTCAAACCTTAAAATGTTGATTTAATTACCATGAAGGATAGGAGTCAACAACAATCTGCGTTTTATAGAAAACCCATATCAAGTTCCTTTTGATCATTTCTGGTGATGAGCCTGAACCATCAGCCTGTAGTCCCATAGCCTTGTTATGGTTATTTGCTGTTTCTTGCAGGCACAAGTGGATATATATATATAGAGAGAGAGAGAGAATTAGGAATCTCAGTCACTGGGATGGATACGAGTGTTAATCGATGATGTGGCAGTGGCAGTCTGAGCCAATAAATCATCGCTTTAGAACACATATCGTACCAATCAAATTGATAATAAATTTTCAAATATGTAAAGAGTTACCTGTAAGATATTTGTTATGGCCCTAATGGTTGCTTTGCACTCAGAGTCCATCTGGTATGATCTGATTGAAAAGTTTTGTCTGAAAACAAGTCCATCTTCAATCAACTTCCCTTGAAATGGATCAACATGATCACTTGGGTTCCAATCAAATTTCTTAGTCTGATTCTCTGTCAGGTTGGTCTTGTCGGAATTTTGAGCATGAACCTTAACACGCCAAACTTTTGCCGGAAACAAATGTAGCATGTGAGTTTTATTGGGAAACATGAATTGTTTAGTAGTTGGCAATAGAAACACCAACCCCAATTGTCCCACTGAAGCTGAATAATCTGCCATGGATCTCAAATAGGTAGCTGGTGAAAAAGAATGCAGAGATTTGGTAATTAAGTAAATAACATAATGTATTTGGGTTGTTTCAATAAGTATTTATAAAACTAATCAGGGTTCGATCTGATCTTGTTCCAATTTAACTTTCATTATTGATAAAGTGAGAGCTAAATTGGAAGGTTGGCGGGCTAAGTTTCTTTCTCTAGCTGCTACGGCTACACTCATAAATTATGTTACTGCTTCTATGCCATTCATCGTAGACTTGATGCTATGAATCGTAATTTTCTGTAGTGATAATTGAGCTATGCCTAAAAATTTCAAAGCTTAGAAATGTTGCTTTGCTAGCCAAATATGATAATTGCAAATTAGATGCCCTTTGGGTCTCTTGCTTGCAAGCCAAGTATGGACGAGATCTAAGTCGACTCCTAGGTATCAACTTGGCTGATAATCTTGACAATGGTGCCTAGCTGGTCCATTGGTACGTAATGGGCATAACATTAATATTTCAGGGTTGAGTTCTGCTATGATCGATATTGTGGACGATCAAATGAACTAAACACACAACGATTGAATCAAAGCGTGCATCCAATCCCAACGATCAACTCAAGCATTTCAGCGAATTCACAAATAGTATTTTCAAAACATGGCACTGATCATATATAATCAGATTCCAATCCAAATGCAACAGCTACCTCAAGCATTTCAGCGAAACATAGATACAGAATCCACAGCCATTAGAGAGGCAACTGCAAGCATTATAATCCCAACTAAAAACAAAGTATATTTATACTAATGTTTGATAGAAAAGAAAAACTACATATATGTATATACACACACACACACACACTTCTGTTCAGCTCTACATGGATCTTTCTTCTTCTTATTCTTTATTTGGTTGAAATATTGGTAATGTATCTATCTCTTAGGCTTCAGCAGCAGTTTTATGAATGAAAAACAATGAATGAATGTGTACAAATTTCAAGTAAGTGCCAACACAATACACAAACAAAGCATTGGTGTCCTTCCATAACACCTCAGGATACTGCACTTTTACCCTTAGAAACTGCAAGTGCTTCTTCAGGTGTCCTTCCGTATTCTTTCCGCATAAGGTTCTCAAAGGCATCAGAGACTATTCCTACCTGTAAATTTGCATTGCATACATGAATTTATATACATATAGTAGCAACGACTTAAAGCTGGTTCAATCTCTAAGAGTGAGAATGTGACAAACCAGTTCGCGCTTCTTACAGTACACCCTCACAATTGTGTCTTGATAAGACGGCCTTGAGTGACCGATGATATCATGTGGCATTGGAGATATCTCCTTGCTTTTACAGTCCTGTTAACACCCAAATTGTAACCACAGTGCCTAGCAAAAGCTTGACAAGATCAATGACAGGAACTGAACTTCGTACCTTGAAAAACCTGACCCTGAATCAAGAAGTATTTGCATGCAGAAAGAAGAAGAAACATTGTTAAACTATGTTTTTGGCAGGTGAGTTAAGTTAGAAGGGCAAAAAAAGAAATGTCAAGTAATGAACTTCAGTTTGATTCTTGCAACGTACGTACTTATGAAGAGGGTCCTTGATATCACGGGTCAGATCAATCGCAAAATCATGCACGATCACATCTTCTTCTTTTAGATCAGCACCACTGGTATTCTGGTTGACAGTTACTCTTTAGAATGTCTGTTTCTACTTTCTGAGCAAAGAACACACTAATTTCATATGGAGTTTTTTTATTTTATTGAACCTGTGAGCAAATGATCTTATGGGGGGTGATGGGATTGAAGAGATGCTGCTGGTCCTTTGGAACAATATACTCACCACAGACCTGAAAACGATAGGCTTCTGTTACTAAACAAATCAATAAAGCATAGGATATAGTATTAGCTAATTTTCTTATTAAACTCACCTGGTATAGATCCCTTCCACGGATGCGTAGGATCAAGTCTTTGGATTCCTCAAGCTCTGGCTCTTCAGAAAATTCAATTACTTTTAAGATTGAGTCATCTATCTGCACTCCTTAAAAGTAAGTCATATTAGTGGCTTTTAAATAAGAATGCAAAACCTTGTAATCAGACTATAAAATATGTAAACCCACGAAACCTTCCAAAACGTAGCTGGATCACAAGTTGCATCCGATATTTTCATATAACTGTCTGCTTTTAACAGAGCATCCACGTACATAAGCTCTAAGGCCTGAGTATATAAAAATAATCGTCAGACATTATGCATTTGCCATCCAAAGGCTAAAATATGCAGAGGCATCACCATGTAAACCATATTAAGTGCAAATAGGATTAGGCACTACCATCACTTTTACATGAGCGTAGGCTTTTCGATGCAGATCAGCAATGGCGGCAAAAAACTCATGGATTGTAAAATCTGGACAAAATGTTAAACATAGACTGAGATATACGATAACCATCAATATGTGTGACAACAGATGAACAGAATTTTCAACTTATACTAACATTCCTTGAAGCTATAGCATATCTCACCATCTATTACTCGCATAGTTTCCATCCATCTGCTAGTCAAATGAAAAGCATAGCTCTGTTAAAAGCTACACATTTGAGCAGACTCGTGCAATAAAACAAACAAGCCCACACAAAAATTCTGTACCTGCCAAACTGAAAATTGCAGTCTAGGCCACAAGCTCGGGAGTCACGAACAATGTAATCAAACCTATAAAAATGATATATCACTATATCAGCATCCGGTATTGCCTGTTTGTCAAAACATGCAGCCGGGAAAAGTAATTCAATAACTGGGGAAGATAGAGATACCTGTCAACATCTAATCCATTTCGCCCATTTGAAACAATATCATATAAGAAACGTTTTTCCTCTGTAAACTATTTGAATGATTGGAAGAAAAAAAAAGAGAGATGATAATAAGATATTGTGTGAGATAACTTTTTCAATCACTAGTAAATATTTTAGGCAATTTGCACCAATTTTGTATAAGATGTGTGAGTCCTTAATATTCCTTTTTTTTTTTTATTATTATTTTTTTTGTTGAAATAATTGAAAAGAAAAAATTGAGATACACAAAGGTAAAATGAATAAGGGCTGTCAGATGACTTACATTTTTTGAAGCAGACGAGCCAGCCAGAATCATATCCTGCCAAAAGAATGGATACATATATAAACAACACAACAACAGCCTTTAACAGTTAACGATTTATGTATGCAAAAGATGCAAATAAGAGATAATGTCAATATTGATGAGAAAAATATGTGAAAGTATGCATATCTATCTAGTTTCAGTAAAAAAATTGCCAAACACAAGTAAAAAAGTTGCTCCTTGAGCAATATACTTCAACTATTCATATCAAATTCTGAAAAATCTGCATCCTTCTTCCATATGAAGGGATTTCAGTGGTTTGATAGTGGTGCTCCAGAAGCCTAAACATGACCGTTAGATAAGAATGTAAAAGGAACTGATGGCACGGCTACTTAACCTTCACTTTCTTAATGATTTCACCATCAATTTTTATGTGGTGTTCATCAATGATATAGTCTATCAGTCTTCCAGCCATGTCCTCGTGATTCCTGGAAATATTTTTTGAAGAAACAGAACACTCAGATTGGATTACAACAGATAAAAAGCAAAAAGACTGCATTTTCACAATATTGTCACAGCAAAAGAAAAGAGAATTTGTGCTTCATCTCTCCATTTATGAATTGTGTACAAAGTAATTAAGCAACCCAGACCTGTATTATAATTAAGACTATAAGAATTAATGAAGTACCAATTTACCATGTACATCCTTGGAGAGCTTTTCTAAGAAACCCATGCTCAAATGAGTAGCTGAATGGTGCATGACCAAGATCATGCAGTAGACCTTAATATAAAGTAAAAACAGTTAGAAGTGAATCATATGAAAGAAAATAAAGTGATCCTATCTTAAGTAGAGTTAATTACCAGCAAGTTTTACAGCCTGAATATCATAATCATCTATGTCAAGCTCCGCCTGCAAGCATGGTAAGTATGTAAGAAAATACTAATTTATAGGATGATCCCACATATGATCAAATTATTAATGCTCCTACTTGGTAAGCTTTGAGTGTAGAAACAGCTTTGTTGGCCAGCCAATATACCCCTAGTGAATGCTCAAATCTAGAGTGTACAGCCCCTGGGTACACCATGTGCCCAAAACCTGAAAATAAGAAGTATGGTTAATGATAGCTATTATGGTCATTTTTAGAGCCACTTGAAGGAATTATGGGGAAAAAAAAAAAAACAGAATGCATGTATTCAGCAAAACATATTTCTGGATGGTAAGCAATTGAGACCTACTTTTATAATCAAGTAAATGATTTAATGAACTAGATCTCAAAAATATGAGAAGAAGTTCTTAGTTACTTTCTTCTAAGTAAAGGGTCCAATGATGAGATGAATGCATAACCTCAAATTACAAGTCAGACCAATAAACTCAGGTACTCAGATCTACTAGGAAAATAGTTACATATAACTTGTGCGAAGAAGTTGGAATGAGACAATAAGAAAATATCATAACAGTTGCAACAGAATGTAGTGAAAATACCATCAAACCTTAATAAAGTATAAATGTATAGCTTATTCAATAAATGAAGCTCAGGACTCACCAAGTTGCTTTAGATCACGAAGTCTGCAACATGTAGTTACTGTCAGAGAATATCAACTACAGTAAAGTAAATAGAAGAGTAGCAAAGAATATAGTGAATAAATCAAACTTGCCTCTGAAATTGTTCAGTATCAATGAATTTCCAACAAATCTGCATTAAACCAGAGAAAAGTAAATTAAACTCATCTTGCAACTTCAGGGAAGTCTAAGAATATAATAAGGAAAACAAACATCAATAACTAGTCAGGATAATAGGAATTTTGTTGGTATCTCGATTATTCTACCAAGTCAAGGCAACAACTCCTCTCTGGAATGAGGAAGCATAAAAAAGAAAGAAAAGTTGCTCTAATAGATAGGTGTTACAAGAAGCCACAGGTCTTCCAACACAAAAATTTAACTCGGAACATAAAAGCAAAAGAGCCGAATTAGAATGCAGCAACTAAGATTTGTTGTAATCAATATACATGAATTATTAGAGTAAGTTTATGTTCATCTTCTAACTACTATGAATAAAATAAAGCACATGAATAACTGTTCCAAAGTCATTTTATTCTAAGATCTTTGAACCTCTACCAAATCATCTTTCTTATGGTTAGTTTCTTGTTTTTTTTATAAATACAAATCTTATTAATTTTATTCTCTTTAGAATTTCTTTGATTTTCAAGCAGGCAAAAGTTGAAGCAATATTACCCTTACTAATAAAAAAGATGTACGTAATCAAACTAAATTTCAGTTTCCACATCAAATTTGACTCTTATCCATTCAAATGGAAATAAACACCCGTCAGATCCACTTAAGTCTACATTTCTAGAAGAAAACAATGGCTCATAAAGAAACTAAACTTTAAACAACCAAAAAGTGTCCAGGAATCTAAACAGCACACAAAGCGATTCCTTACAAAAATCATTGACTTCAAATGCATGATTCCACCAACTTTGTTCTTAATTTCTTTGATTCTCAACTATGCACTCAACGTTTCGAAGAGAAATTTCCTATAATCACCACACACACAAAATTTCAGATATCACAGCAAATTCTGCACCCAAAATCAATTCAAATGAAAACGACTCCATAAGGAACTCGGCTTCGAAACGACCAAAACTAGACGGGAAACATATTAAAGAAAGCACAAAAATACTTCAAAGAAATCAGGACTTCAAATGCATAATGTCATCTACCTATTCTTGAATTCATCAATTTTCCACTCGCACTCAACATTTTAAAGTCAAATTTACCTAAATCGCCATAATATATTCAAAAACCTAAACTATGCAGATTTAACATGTAACATGACTCCTAAATCATATGAATTGCAGATCACACAGAACCACATGTCACCCAGTCAATTCCTGACTTTGACTTGTTCAAATCAAAATAAACACCTCAATCAACTCTGCAATTCCAGAAGAGAAATGACTCATAAAGAAATTCAACCATGGACATTAACTTCAGTCTATTCTTAATTTCTTCAAATTTTAACAACGCACTGAACAATTTAAAGTGAAATTTCCCTGAATAAAAGAAGAAGAAGAAGAAGAAGAATAAAGCGCAAACATCAATTCTTGGAAGAAATGACTCCATCTAAAACACAAAGTACTGGTTCCGAAACGAATTCAAAATTTCTAGTTCAGAGACGGTACCGGATCGATAGAGATGTCTCCATGGACCCTGTCCGGAATGTGCCTCCATTCTTGGCGGCCCACGTTGATCTGAGCGTCGAAGTGGCTGGGCGTCGCATTGTCCATACCAGCTTTCATTAATCTTATTGCGGCAAGTTGTGAAGAACACACCAGAAAGAAACAGAGTTTCAAGAATCGAAAATAGCAGACAAACTTAGGGTTTTGAACCAGAGAGAGAGAGAGGTGGTTAGTTACTGGAAGCGGGTGAAGTGGAAAATAGAAGGTGAAGGAGGATGTTATATATATACTGGAACTTTTGGAATGGTGATAGTGGAGTGATGCGCGCCAAAACGTGTTTCTGTTGCTAACGGGAACAATGAGCGCGTGTGGTCGACGGCTTTATTTCATACCAGAAAAGTTGTTAGATGTGTTTTTTTTGTCCGAGCAAAATCATACGAGGAAAACTATAATATTACCTTCGTCTCAAAACGAGTATGCTCCTTTTTATTTTAAGAAAAATTAAGGAGAAGTTAGTTAGTGTGATATGTTTTACAATTATGCCCTCGTGATTATATGGTGAGACATCTAACTAACTTTTTATAAGAATATTATTGACAAATCATGCATAACTAACTTACTAAAAAATGAAATAAGACACTTATTTTGAAACAAAAATGCAAGAGAAACATGACACTCATTTTAGAACGGAGTGAGTAATAGATTTTGGTTATTCAAAATGAAAATATTGATAAAAATCCATGCAAGTGTATTAAAATGCTTCAAATATTACACTAGTACTCTTATTATAAATTAGTAGTGGCTTGTTAATCTAGTACTCTTATATTTAGCATGTTTCTATTAATTAGTTAGGTCATTGTTTACTATTTGAAATGTCATATCTTAACAGGTTAAATGGTTCTAGACTTTTCCCACTTGTTTTATTTCAAGACTTGATCTTTATATACAGTTTTGAATTGTTTTGAGCCCTTGACTGACCAAAATTTACTTCTGGACTCATTCGACTTGATCTTTATTTACGGGTTTTAATGGTTTTGAAGTCTAACTTACCAAAATTTATATCTTAGGCCAAATGATCTATCATAACCATATTCAAATTGACACGTCAAGAGCTGCACGACACGTCCCACTTCCACGTCATCAGAGCTCGCCATATCTGGCTCTAAGTTGGGACTAACTGCACGCCATCCTTTTCCTTTGTTAGCAAATCCCTTCCCCTTCCTCTTTCATTTGGCCCTGTAGTTGGAAGCTCCTCTATGTCTTGCGCAGTGTTGGAATTATTCTCTGTCTCGATCAGTTCTAGGACTAACAATCGTAGAATCGAACATTCAGCTCCAAAAATAGCCATGTCAACCTCTAAGTTAGGACTAACTGCACGCCATCCTCTTGTTCATGGTGGCTTTTGTCAAAGACAAGGAGTTCCAAAACTAAGGGTTGTGTGGTTCTTGAGTGGCCAAGGACCAAGATATAAATTTTGGTCAACTTAGGGTTCAAAACAATTAGAAAAGTCTCAAATTTAAACAAGTCCAAGGGTCTTCATTTGTAATAACAAACTACATAAAAGCCCAAAAAAACAAAGTTAAGCAATAATTATACTATTGTATAAGCTAGTTTGAACCCTTAAATTTGTGTAAACACAAAACACATTTAAGTATAAGAGAGAAACCCAACTCTATTTATAACAGAAGTATAAAACTCCCAGACATTAGAGATGCAGGCATACTTGATTATTCTAACTAAAAGCCAAGTACTGGTAGAAGAATATACCCGGTTAGTCTGTTACTAAACCACACATACCGCAATGTATATGTCTATGAGTAAAAGGAAAACTATACCTACATACACTTGTGTCTAGTGGGACATCTTTCAGCTTCAGCAGTTATGTATCAAAATATGAACGTGTATTAAGTTTCGAGCAAAAGGAACATAGCAAGTGCTAGTAATACAAACAGACCACTGGGACTCTGGGAGTGTCTATCTTTTGAGTTTCTTCTTCTCAGGAGTTGCATGTACTTGCGCAGTCCTTCCATATGTCTTCAGCTGGAAATTCTCAAAGGCTTCAGAGACTGCTCCTACCTGTAAATTTGCATACATAAATGTATTCAACAATAGAGATCTGCAATCACATATAGTAGTGACTACTTCAACATGAAATTTCTTCAAGTTTGTAACATACCAGTTTAGCCTTCTTAGAGTACACCCTCACTATCACATCTCGACAATATGTAGGCAACAAGTGACTGATGCGATCATCTGGTATTGGGAATTTCTCCATGCTTTCATAGTCCTGTCAAAACCCGAGCAATTAAAAATCTTTATCATAAGTTATGCACATTCATTTTAAGGTAAGTCATGTTGATATTGCAATTCATTGACCATCAGATAAAGCAATACTTGGATAACAAGAGTATTTCACATTCACAGTCTATATGGCATTGGCTACTTGTTACTTCTAGCCTTTTCTCTACAGAGTACCTTTTGTTATATGGGGTCATAAAATCATTTGATCAAAAGCTAATTAATGGCGCTTTCTACTTATCTGCTGCAATCATTCATCACCGATGATGTTAATGTTTTCAAAATCTAATTCCTAGGTATGTTTGGGAACCAATATTTCATTTGAAATGCTGGATTCGAGTCGAATGAAGTGTTTGGATACTGAAAAAAATTGTATTTGGATTTTAGCTGAACCAATATTTGCATACAACACGGGATTTCAAATGACATCTCTTACCTTGTCATTTGAAACTCTATGATTTCCCAAACATTACATTTGTATTTGAAACACAACATTGCAAATCCAAAATTTCAAATCAAATCCATGTTTCCAAAACACAACCTAAAGATATGATAGTGAAAACAGCCTAATAAATAAGGTTTGTTTCTACTCACAAATATCTTTTACTGCAGAATTGTCTATCTGCATTATAACCTAGACTGAACTGAAGTGAGATAATCAAAGCACGCAGTGAAGCTTGAAATGATACCATTGACAAGAATAATACGGGTAAGAAATAAAATGAGTCGAGGAAAGAACTGAACACCTTACCATGTAGAATCTGAGGCTGAATCCAGAATATTTACATGCAGAAAGAAGAAGAAATCTTGTTAAATTAGACCGGTTTTTATCCATCAATCAGTTAAAAGAGCAAAACAAAACGTCAAGTTGGCTTCAGTTTGATTCTTGCCACATACCTATGAAGAGGGTTATTCCTTCCACGTGTCATATCAATCACAACATTAGTCACAGCAACATCATCTTCTTGTAGATTAACACAACAGGCTTTCTGATTGACAGATTACTCTTTAGGATATCTCTGTGTCTAGTTTCCGAGAAAAGGACATTAATAGTTCCATACAGTTTTTTAGTTGAACCTGTGAGCAAATGATATCTTTCGCAGTGACGGGTTTGAAGTGCTCTTGCTGGTCCTTTGGAACAGAAAACTCATTGCAGAACTGCAAATTGATGATAAGCTTCTGTTACTAAACAAATAGTTGGTGAATAAAGTATTGAATACATATGCTTATAATACTTTTCAAGGGTGTGCTAGTAATAGCTAAGTCTCTTATGTGCATGAAAAAATTCAAATACTAACTATTACAGTCTAGGAATCTTTTTAACTTATTAAACTTACCTGGTACAGATCTCGTCTACGGATACGTAGGATCAAGTCTCTAGCTTCTTTAAGCTCTTCCACAGTAGAAAATTCAATTTCTTTTAACAATGAGTCATCTAACTGCACTTGTTAAAGGCGGACCATGTTAATGGCTTTCAAATAAGAATGCATAGCCTTGTAATCAAACTACATAAAATATGTAAAGCCACAAAACCTTTGAAAACTGATCTGGTTCAAATATTGTATCCTCTAAGTGCATATAACTGGTTGCTTTCAATAGGGCATCCACACACATAAGTTCTATGGCCTGGTTATATAGAGAGAATTGTCAAATCTATGCATATACCTTCCAAAAGCTGAAACAGCAAAGGCATCACATGTCTACCACATATATTGTGAACCGCAATCCCAATCATTAAGTACAAATAAGCACTACCTTCACTTTTGCATGAGTATAGACTGTCCGATGCAGATCAGCACGAGCGACAAATAATTTGTGGACTGTGAGATCTGGACAAGGTGTTGAACAATAACTGAGATATATGGTAACCATCAATATGCGTGACAACAGAATTTTCAACTTATACTAACATTCCTTGGCAGGATAGCAAATCTCATCACCAATAACTCGCATAGTTTCCATCAATCTGCAGGTCAAATGAAAAACATAGTTCTGATAAAAATTAAGAGCTAGACATTTTAGCTGAGTCGTGTCATAAAATAAGACCATAAAAATTTCTGTACCTGTCAAACTGAAAATTGCAGCCAAGACCACAAGCCCGGGAGTCACGAACAATGTAATCAAACCTACAAACAAATGCCATATCAGTATGTCTATTTGTCAAAACTTGTAGGAAGAAAAAGTAACCCAATATTGAGAGAGAGAGAGAGAATCACTTGTCAACATCTATTCCATTCCGTCCATTTGCAACAATATCATATAAGAAACGTTTTCCCTTCACACTCTATTTGAATGATCAGGAAACAAAAAGAATAATATTAGATATTGTATGAATTGAGTTCTTGGCCACTAGTCACCAAGTATTTCAGCCATCGGCAACAATTTCATAGAAGAAATGCTAGTTGAAGTTGTAAAAACATGTGTAAAATCACAAGTTTGGAGAAGCACAAAGGTAAAATGAATAAAGATTATCAGATGGCTATGGCTTACATTTCCTGGATCTGCGGAGCTAGAAACAATCATTGCCTGTCAAAAGAATGGACACATAAACATCACAGAAAATAAATCTGAAGTTCATTTGTATGGATGAATGCACTAAGAGCCAATAACAGTTTTTGGCAGTTAGTGGTCGCTGTAGGAGAAATTTGCAAATAAGAGATAATGTAAATGGTGAGACAAATATGGGGAAGTATGCAAATCTATCTTGTCTAATAAAAAAAAAACAAAAC
This sequence comes from Pelargonium australe, assembly GCA_036897465.1. Classification (NCBI taxonomy): domain Eukaryota; kingdom Viridiplantae; phylum Streptophyta; class Magnoliopsida; order Geraniales; family Geraniaceae; genus Pelargonium; species Pelargonium australe. The sequence goes on along the minus strand of JAYMTH010001567.1, from coordinate 1,022 downwards.
AAAAAATTAACCAAGTTGCTCCTGGAGCAATGTACTTTAACCATATTTATCAAATTCCTTAAAAACTGCATCTTTCTGTCATCCAAAGGGATTTCAGTGATTTGATAGTGGTGCTCAGATGCCTGAACAGGATCGTTAGTACATATGTAAAAGAAAGTAAGAAACTGATGGTATGACAACCTAACCTGCACTTTCTTCTTCATTTCAGTATCAATGTTTATGTTGTTTTGATCAACGATATAATCTATCATTTTCACGGACATGTCCTCATGAGACCTGGAAATATTTTTTAATAGTAGACACTCAGAACTTTATAATTTCATCCTTTGAAAAGCAAATACCAATTAGGCAATTACAAATTAAAAATAAAAGAAACAAAAATTAATATAAAAAACTAGGCAATTTTCACAGTATGGCCACAGCAAAAGAAAAGAAATTGTGTGCTTTATCCCCCCTATTAACAAGAATGTTACAGGACTACACCAAACATATAATATATGTATTAACAAAAACTATTAGAATCTAGTATCACCATCAACAAACTTCTCATTCAACAAGATGAATATTAAAAGCAATATATTGCCCCAACAGTATGCAGATTGTAACAACTCCCAGTCCCAGGAGACCATTTTGTTCATAAAACAGGAAGGAGCATCCATTTTATTACCAAAATGTCATCCATTTTACAGTCCAGGAGACCATTAAGAGAAAAAGATGTCAATTACCAATGTCCTCTATTTATGGAACAACATAATCACTAAATGACTCTTCACAGACAATCCACTATCCTTATTGTTAAAATAAAACTAGTGTTTCCCGAACATAAAGTCCCCAGGTTGTAATGAGTAACTATGGAGGAACTTGTTTGTGAGTGAGTGTGAGTGTGTGTGTGTGTAAATTTAATGAAGAAAAAAAGGGACAGATCATTAGAAAATTTATCTATTTATACTCCCTCCGTCCCAAAATGAGTGTCTTGTTTCCATTTTTTGCAAAAATTAAGAATTACAAGATAAATTAGTGTG
>JAYMTH010001566.1:0-14611 GCA_036897465.1 Pelargonium australe | reverse complement strand
TTTAGGGATCAATTTGATTAAGTTGTAGGCAACTCTCTGGCGAGAATCTACATACATATTATAACCGGGTAATTCATATCATTAAATTAACTCAACCTAGGTTTGTTGTCATCATCCGAAACTCATTAGCAATTCACACCCTGAGTATCTTTGATCATATTTCTCTCAACTGTTACTTTCGTCATTATTTTACTTAGTTGTTCATTTAAAATTCAAGTTCACAATCTACAAACCAACTCTGATTTCTTATTGCATTTTTTTTTACTTTAATTCATATCAATTAGTATTTTTCACTTCTAAAGTTTCGCCCGAGTCCCTGAGGATTCGATACTCGGACTTGCGAAAGTCCTATATTACTTGTGCAAACGGTATACTTGCCATGAAGAGTAACACTCGCCAAAATAATATGTTGGGTTTCGAGTATCCAACGGTTCGGGTTCGTTTTGCGAGTTCTACATGGAGTGTCCTCCATTCAATCATTTTAATAACAAAGCGGTTATTTGGTTATATATTTTTATGGTAGTGCGAATAAATCCTTGCACAATATATTCAAACTAATCTAGTATCAATGCATGGATTTATCAATCTTATAAGTTACATGGATCTATCATTTTGATTGTGCACCTCATCTTGTTCACCCCAAGCTGAAGGACAAAAGGTGAGCACATAGTCATTGGAGGCACAGCTCACCAACGGCGAAGGATTGTCAAAAGCATAGCTATAATAAGCCGGACACGCCTCCTTGAACATGTCGGAGTACAAGCTCGGCTTGCACTTTTCCGGGCTCCCGTACTCGTTCCGGCAGCAGAAATTGTCCAAATTAAAGGCCAAGCACGCACTCTTGCACGCCACTACCTCCCCTTTTTTGTTCACCACCTGAAGCTCAGCGGGACACGAACTTTTCACATCTCTTGAGCACCCGAAAACGCTACATTTGGGCGAAGCCGGCTTCGACGTCACCGCGACGGGGAGGTTATAGCCGTCCACCAAGCTCACGTCGTAGAAGCTGGGCTTGCCCTTGTCCGCTTGCAGAGAAATTTCTATTAGTGTCACCGGAGGTGTGCCGATGAGTCCGTTACAGGCCAACCGGCCGTCACAGTCGCCGGTTTCGCAGGCGGGTTTCCAGTTGGAGTTGAAGTTGCAGCCTGTTCTGGCCCAAATCCGGCCGCTCCACGACGGCGGGGCTGAGATGTGGCGGATCTGGCCGGAGGGAAGGGAAAAGCCGCCGTCGCCGATAACTGGGTGGCCGGTGTTGGGGGCTGTGGCGGGCCATATGGGGAAGGGGCATTTGTTGTGGAAACGGAATGTGACAGATGGGTCTGCAATTACCAAATGGCCTGCAAAGAAAATGAGAGAAAATAAATCATAAAAACTATATGGAATTGAGTGAAACATGACAAATTTTTGAAGTTATACCAGATAGTAACGCAATGCAGAGACAAATGGGGAAGAGAAAGGAGGTTGCAGAGGACTGATACATTGTGGAAATGGTTCACTTAAAATTGGATAGATTTTGAAATATTTATAGTCATGAATAAAAAAATACTGTATGTAGCAGTGGTGGTTGAGGTTATGGTTCAATTGCAATTCAAGATTTGATTTGGAAAATCTTTGGAGGAAAGAAAAGTAACATCATTCTCTAATGAGCCCACAATTGGAAGAAAAGCAATGTTTGAACCATGAATTTTGGTTTGAAAATGATAATGGGGAATGAGAATGTAATTTTCACTGTCAATTTCATCTCAATTCTTATTTTTATTCATTTTTTTATTAACAAATTGATTCATTCCCTAATTTAAAGAACACGAACAATTGATAACGGTGACACTTGAAATTTAAGGTGACTACATGAAGGACTCTGCCAACCTCCCCTTGCCACCACCAGATTTGTCGTCTGATTCGGTAGCAAACACGAATGTTGATCCGAGGGCTTGGACTGGACATGCTCTTTCCCTACAACGACTTTTTGCTGCCCTGCGCACACGCCACACATCAATGAAAACACCCATCGCGAAACCACGCTGCCTCTACTATGCAAACACTAACAAGTAACAACGTCATAATTTGCTGCCAAAGCTAGAACTCGTTGTCTTAGCGAAAGAGACCGCAATTTGCTACCAAAGCTAGAACCCTAATTAATTACCCTATTAGCCGGTATAATGTTTTATGTAAAGTAGACCTAGTTTGGTTTCACTTCTAGACATGTAACAAGTATCCATTCTAATTCTAAATAAAAAGTTCCATATGTTTTAAGTATCATGCTTGATCCTGTGTTTGTTTTAAGGATAAAAAGCATTTCCATTCCTTCTATTAAAGAAAAATTTAAAATTTGGGGTTGGTGGATTACAAATTTAGAAGGCTCAGGGCTGTGATTTGTGAATATGGAGTTTATTTGATTTGCCCAAAACGGCAACGAATTGGTCTGGCATTTGCCAGTGTCAGGAAAACATTTTCTCACAAACCAAACAAACAACTAAAGAAAATTGTAAAAACGAACTCATTAAATTTGTCTTACCTGTAAACGCCAATATTTTCATTGCCTCACTGATACAAATCCGTACACGAATATCATCATCATCAGAGCAAAACCCAGCAGTTTCTTTCCACCCAAACAGTAATTATTTTCCCATGGATTACCACAATTATCTGGCATTTTTTCTCTGCCTTCTTCTTTCGCTCCCTGATCTCTCGTACCAGCTACCCAGATGGCTTCAAGACAACAAAATGTATATCGTTTTATTTTTCTCCAATAATTTCCATTGATATGAACCAAAGCTCAAGCTCCATTGTGCTGTGTTTCTCAGGCCTGGATCGGTGATCAAGATGAAGACTGACCCGAAACCGCTCACTGTTGATCCCTCTCGGGTCACCCAACTCTCATGGGATCCCAGGTGCCATATACATAAATGTTTATATGTGTGTTTTTGATTTAGTGGTTGTTCATTGTATTTTATTTTCAAAAATAATGCAGGGTGTTTTTATACAAGGGATTTTTATCAGACGAGGAATGTGATCATCTAATTAATATGGTTAGGAGCTTATCATTGTCATTTGTTTGCATTTCAATTTATGAAATATTTTCTTACAATTGTTGAAATGCTTAATTATGTTTTTGTTCCTGTTGGGTTTGTAATTTTGGGGAGTAGGCGAAGGGTAAGTTGGAGAAGTCTATGGTGGCTGATAATAAATCGGGTAAGAGCATGGAGAGTAAAATTCGAACCAGCTCCGGTATGTTTCTCAAGAAGGCACAGGTGAGTTATGGACTCTTCCAAATACTATATTTTCGAATCCTTAGTCTGAGCATTTCACTTACTATTTGATACAAGTATTTTCGTTTGCGATGTTGAGTGGTGTGTAAGTAATCAAATTATTGTGAATTGAACCATGTGGAATAATGTGGCATGCTTTTTGCTGTTAAAACTTAGTGCTCTCTCACGAGCTTTGCTATTGCCCGATGCTGTTCAACAGTAAATATATATATGAGTAGTCCGAAGTTTATTCAGAATGTAGTTTTGTTTAGTCTAGAAGATCTTGTTTTGTGGTTACTGTAAATTATAAACGTGATCTAGGAATGTGTGGATGATGATGCAATTATCATGTGAAGAAGTTAGAGAATTGGGCAAAGGGACAGTTTCTTAGCTTTGTACAAACAAAGTCTGAGTGTAATTGAGTTGTGGAAGTAGTGCTTATCTTTTATTCATTTATTATAAACCCTTTAATTACTAGTTTCAGTTTGCACTTCATCGATCAGACTGATCACTGATTGATGAAAGAACTTGTTTATGAGAAAGTTCAAGGTTTTTCTTAATGTTTCGAAGTCATATGTTCAGCAGCATTTGACAACAAATATAGAGAGTGTGGGTAAATTTTGAGCCAATGCATAGTTTTGAGGCTGTCATATGTTTATGTCAAGTTAAGGAAGCAAGTTCAAGAATCTTGGTTACAGAAAGATGGTTATCCCATGTTTTTTTAAAGGATGTTAAGTGAAGACACTGGAATGAAGTGCATTGATGTGTTGCCAACTCTTTCGGCAACCAGTTAGAGCTTGACTTCAGCTATGAGATAACTCTTAGTACAATTGTTTTCCATGTTTAATGAATTCACATAGAGCTCATTTAATGCTGTACAACATTTGCTTTGGCCAATTCGATAGCACGCTGAATTGGACTGTTGATTCATATTTATTATCTGCTTAGCATATTTCAACCTCGTTTACATTCAACGTTTACTTCTCTTTTTGGCTGCCCTTGGTGTGCATCTTTATCTTTGTTATGTTCAAAGTAAGTTACATGAATTCAGTAAGATGTTTGTCAACAGTTTTAATGTAACAAGCTTACTTTGCTGCCTTTGGAGTATTACATTGAAGCTGTAATGTTGTTTGAGCTGAATGCAAGCATAGATTGCTGCAGCGACTGTGTACTCATGAAGCTCACATACCGTCTTTTTCTTCTTTCTTTTTGCATTGCCTTTGTAGGATGAAATAGTTGCTGGCATTGAATCCAGGATTGCTGCATGGACCTTTCTTCCAGTAGGTAATTTTATGACACACTTGTTGATTTATGGTTCATTTCTGTATAAAAATAGGCGGCTCAGTGCATGAGCCTCCCACTATCGTCAGGTCAAGGGAGTGTAGTTTATGGGCACAGCCTTACTTTTGCTTTTGTAGGAATTTGGCACAAAATTGAGGCTGCTGCCCTGTGACTTTGGGGTCATAGATTTAACTTCTATCTATATACAAAACAAACTTCATCTCATGTTTCTTGGATTTATCTTGTAATCAGAAAATGGGGAGGCCTTGCAGATACTGCACTACGAACTTGGCCAAAACTATGAACCACATTTCGATTTTTTTCAAGACAAAGCTAATCAAGAACATGGCGGCCATCGGATTGCCACTGTATTGATGTATTTATCTAATGTTGAGAAGGGTGGGGAAACAGTCTTTCCCAATGCCGAGGTACATGTTTCGTCATGAAATGAAGTTTCTTTTTTATCTTTCATCACATTCTTAGCATTTCTTGTATGTATTCTTCTTTTGTATGAAATGGAATGTTTCATTGGATTCTTTAGGCAAAAACGACTCAGCCAAAGGATGATAGTTGGTCTGATTGTGCTAAAGAAGGCTTCGCAGGTATTGGTGTCATATAGTTTTATCTCGACTTTGGTTGCATAGCATCTAGCTGTGTATGGTAAGTTTAGTATCTGATTAACTTTAGTGTATACTGTCAGTGAAACCGAGGAAGGGTGATGCTTTGCTGTTCTTCAGTCTTCATCTGGATGCAACTACTGATCGTAACAGCCTCCATGGGGGTTGCCCTGTCTCCGAGGGTGAAAAGTGGTCAGCAACAAAGTGGATCCATGTGAGGTCTTTTGAGAAAAAAATGGTAGTGAGGGACAGCAAATGTGTGGATAGGAATGCAAATTGCCCGCTTTGGGCTAGAAATGGCGAGTGCAGAAAGAACCCTCGCTACATGGTGGGCACGGAGGGGTCCCCTGGATATTGTATGAAGAGCTGCAATGTATGCTGATCCTAACAAAGGTTAGGAAGTTGCTTCCCGTTTTTTTTTGGGTACCGTTTCTTGGTTTATATCAGGAAGAGAGTTGATTTTCTACTCGATCATGTACATTACATTCAAAGCTGCCTTATGCGTATCAGCATATATATATATATATGTATGTTCAAAACGGCATCATGTAGCACTTAACCATGCTTATGCCAGTAAAAAATAAACATTCTTTTTCATCGTATCTTCTTGTTCTTTATGTAACAGATTAGAAACAAACATTAGGACCCTAAAAAGATGGTGATAAATGCAATAATCATTCCTTTATAGATGCATTCATGCAAATTGTGTTTTCTGTATATTTGCACCTTGGTGCAGCAACGCATATTTAGCAGTTTGTGATCACGCACATCAAGTTGTGGTTTTTCGAGGAAGCGAATATTTATGCATACATAAAAATTGGAAAATTTGAACAAGTGGATCAACAGACTCATCAAATGACCATATGAGGGTATGCCCTTTAAAATTGGAAGCAAAAAATGCATTGTTTCACTGATACAATTCCATACGTATACGACAGATTCATCCCAACCCTAATTAAAACCCCTCGTGTAGCTCCAACTTCTTCTTTGTCGACTTGGAATTCAATATTCACATGGATTTTCGCAAATTTGTGGCGTATTTTGTATGCTTTCTTCTCTCATTCCCTCATATGTCATACCAGTTGTTGCACAACAAAATGTAGGTACAAACTATGATTCATTTCTAGCTAATTTGTATTGGTGAATGGGACACAGAGCTCATGTATGCGTAATTGTTAGGACTAAGACTCGTCGATTTGATCCCAGTCAGGCCGTCACTCTCTCATGGGAGCCCAGGTCCTATTTCTCTCTGTAATTATATATGTATTAAGTAAATGTTGCATGTTTTCGTGCAGAAACTGAATAAATTTTTTTATATGAAAAAAAAAAAAAATGATGAAGCAGGGTGTTTATATATAGAGGATTTTTATCAGACGAGGAATGTGATCATCTAATAAATCTGGTTAGGGGGCTTAATTATATGATTCCTTTTGTTTTGTGATTGTCATTAATAGCTATGGAAATGGTAATTAGTTTTGTAATTAAGGTTAGGCTTTAGAGGGTACGTTGGAGAAGTCTATGGTGACTGATGAGAACGGTACCAGTTCGTTCAGTGAAGACCGAACCAGCTCCGGCGTCTTTCTCAGCAACGCTCAGGTCTGTTTTTATTTTGATCAACACTCTTCAAATTATAGCATAGTGTCTTACATTTTTGACATGAATGGCTTTGAAGGATGAGATAGTTGCTGATATTGAATCCAGGATTGCTACATGGACCTTTCTTCCTGAAGGTACTTCAATTCGATTTGTCAATATATTTATATAGGAAATCAAATGAATTTTTATATATTAATTTGGTCCGTTTTAATTTGTAATCAGAAAACGGGGAGGCCATGCAGATTCTGCGCTACAAACTTGGCGAGAAGTATGATCCACATTACGATTTCTATTCCCTCAAATCAGATGACGAACCTGGTGGCCTCCGGTACGCCACTGTTTTGATGTATTTGTCTAACGTTCACAAGGGCGGCGAAACTATCTTCCCTAACTCAACGGTATATGCCATTCACTTTCTCATCTATCGATCCTTTTCTTTTCCCTAACTTTTGTAAGAAATCGAACGTTTTAGGAAAAACTGTTCCAACCAAAGGATGATGATAGCTGGTCCGAATGCGCTAAAAGAGGATATGCAGGTATTGTTCACATATTGCCATGCCAGTTTTGTATAGCTCCATGATCTCACTATATATATTATTCTGATGATAGTGAAACCGAGGAAAGGAGATGCGTTGCTGTTCTTCAGTCTTCATCTGGACGCGACTACTGACGATAATAGCCTGCACGCGAGTTGTCCGGTGACTGAGGGCGAAAAGTGGTCAGCAACGAAATGGATCCATGTCAGCACTTTTGAATTTTGTGTAGATAGAGATGCAAAATGCCCTCTTTGGGCTCAAAACGGTCTCTGCACCAAAAAACCCGACTTTATGGTGGGTTCTCCCACCTATCCTGGTTATTGTAGGAAGAGCTGCAATGCCTGCTCCTAATATATATATATATATATATATACTCTGCTGTTGAAACTTGTGATTTAAGCTACAGCTAATTAAAAGCTGTTTTTATGATGTTTTTATAAATGAAATAATGATTCAGTTATAGAAACATTCATGCAAATGGTGAGATTTATATAGGGTTCACAGGAATTATAAAAATGAGGGACGAAATCAGTTAAGTTTTGAAGTGCTTTGAATGCTAAGCAAAGGGAGTCACTCGAAACGAACCTGCTGTCATGCGAATTGCGGCTCATTGTGATGAATGGCTAAAGGCCACTCCTCTGCAAAACAAAAAACCAGAATAAATATTAATTGGTGTCAGACTCAGATCCATCCATCCACGGAAACATGGGAAGGCCTCCATGTTGCGACAAATCGAATGTGAAAAGAGGACTCTGGACGGCCGAGGAAGATGCCAAGATTCTTGCTTATGTCTCCAACCATGGCGTTGGCAATTGGACTTTGGTCCCCAGAAAAGCAGGTCCTTTCTTTACCCATCTCTCTTTTTCGCTGCCTCGTGTATTTATACAGATTTTGGATGTAACAGGACTTAACCGATGTGGGAAGAGTTGTAGACTTAGGTGGACCAATTATCTGAGGCCGGACCTCAAGCATGATGACTTCACTCCTCAAGAAGAAGACCTCATCATTAGCCTTCATCAAGCTATAGGCAGCAGGTCCATCACTTGCATTTTCCTTTTCGTGTTCTTCTTCTTCTTCCATAGGTACTCATCGTCATCTGGTAATGGTGCAGGTGGTCTCTGATAGCGAAGCGCCTGCCTGGGAGAACTGATAATGATGTCAAGAACTACTGGAACACGAAGCTGAGGAAGAAGCTTCACAAGATGGGGATCGATCCTGTTACTCACAAGCCCTTTTCTCAGATCATTTCTGATTATGGTAACATTAGCGGCCTCCCGAACACCATTAACCAAATTGGGTGCTTCACCAGACACTTGAACGCCAATGCAGTGTCTCCTAAGCTAGAAACATCACCAACTCTACAACAGCAGCCGAATACCAACATGATCTTCAACTCTGATCAAGTCAAAGAAAATTCCTCTGTCTCCACCACCCTTTCTTGGGATCTTCTCGCCGCTCAGTTTCAGCTCGCAAACCTTAACACCATCCAGTCTCATTTCTTGAATACTGAAGCTAACTCGTCTTGTTCATCATCACCGTCTTCTAACATCACCCAGTTAAGCTCACCAATGTCCAGTTCCTGCCAACTCTCTCAGCCTCCTCCTCAGCTCATTACAGCATCTTCTGCTTCTAGCTGGACTGATTTTCTTGTCACTGACCCTTTTCCTTGTGCTAATCTACCAAAACAAGAAGACTTCTATGTCTCCCATGGAACCTCATCAACATTGCCACAAAGCACATTCAGCTGTGGCGATCGGGATCATAATAATTTCAACAGATCGGTTCAGGATTCTAGTCCATTTTCAGGTGAAGCAAACAACTATTCTGAACCTGCTGCTTCCTCATTGAGTTCCTTTGTGGAGTCTATCTTAGATCAGGACAGCCAGATGTGTTCACAATTCCCCCAACTCTTGGACGACTCTTATGATTACTGACTACTTGCACAACAAATTTGGTAGCGTAGATCGGGCAGTTTTGCAGGTAATATAATGTAATAAGCCAATCATGATCAGTTTTGGCCAGTATGAATGAATTACTAGTGTAAAATTTTCATTCCAAGTTTGAAATAAATGTCCTTGTATAAAATAAATTCACATTGAATCCAATCTGAACTAACTATATGTACCTTATTGTGGATAAATCCAAGCTAGCTGCCAAAGTTATCTTGGCTGCTTACTAATTATAGCATATCTGAAGCTGATAATGGGTCTAAGAAAGGCATATCTGAAGCTGCCAAAGCTATCCTGTGCCTTGGGAATGTAACCAGTTGCACACATACATACCAGAAGTCAGTTGCATATATTTTCCTGTCATGCCATCTAAAATTTGTGACTAATGGACTCTGCAAGACTGCAACTATGTGAATATATTCAAATATTTCTATTGCAGTGCTATTATCATATTCAATTATTCATACCAGTAACAATATGTTTAAATATGAAACAATGACAGCAGAAACATGGAAATTAGATTCTCAACTTTCTATGATTTCCCAGTAATGTGTGTTTTTATGGGAAATTGCAGAAGAAGGCAAAACAAGAATTTTTAAACGCTACTTCTTACTCCACTGCAAGATGTAAAACACACCAAGTAATTGATGGAATGGTTATGGCGTCTGTCCACGTTCTTTGTGCTTGTTTACAAGCACTCTTTGCAATTACCGATCATGCCAGCCAGCACCTACTGTTAGCCCCACAGATAGAATAACATACATAAGATGTGAATGCATTTTTAAGAGCTTGAGCAAATGCATATAATGTGATGACACAATTTGGGGACTATTTTTGCTTCACTTAATACTTAGATATGCTATTTTGAATTATAATTCTACACAGGCAAGCTTTGTTATGGCAAAGATATGAGCAGTTTAATGTGGCGTTCCAGTCAAACTAATTAAATAAGGACATAATTATTCTATTAACGTGAAATTCTATTTCTAGTAGACATTGATGAGATCCCTAACTAAACTGTTTCATAACCATCAGACACAACAATATAAAGGAACAGATCATGTATATTAGTGCTAGAATCTGAATGATAGTGTTAGGTTTGAATAACAACCTTGATTCTCTCAGTCTCCTACAGCTGACATGACCCAAGATTACACAACTCTTCCTATCATGTGGATTCATGCAAGAATCCATAAAAGTTTTAGGTTTGAAAAAACACCTGATTGCTGATTCACCGTTCAAGGTTCCTGGTAATTATGATACAGAATTACATAAATCATATACAAGGGAGTGCAGGACATATCACTGTAAAGAGAGCATGTTCAACAACATTCGGCTTGTGATACGTCCTACATTTCCTTTCCCCCCTTTCTACCTAAACAAGTTTCTAACAAAGACAGGTTTCAACATCAGAAATACCAAGAACCCACATATGAAAATTGAGAAGCATATAAATATATCTTCTTGTTTTTATTTCAGTATTTTCCCTTAATCAGAACTATACACTCGAGCATCTCTGTACAAATAAATGCTAATAGAGAGGTTAATAGAGCAATGATGACAAATAAAGCGCAAAGCCTTCAACTTCAATAACTGGATTACCCTTACAGTAGTTTTGGGCAAGGATTGGCTCTTGATTCAAACACCCAGTTGCTGATAATTAGTGTAGTCAATTTCATTTAACCTTGCGCAACATAAGATATGCTCTGGAAAATCTTCTGCCTTGTTTCCCTGTACAATGAAGATATTTATCAGATATGTACCTTCTCAAGTAGAAGTGAAACATATCCTTTATTAACAACTTGACAAAGAAAATTACCTGGATTGTCAAACCAAAGTCCAAGATACACAGCTTCAATCTACCAACAAATACTTCGAAACCCTTTCTGGCAATGTAGCTAAATCTATGCATATCCAAATCAATCTCCATATACTTTTCTCCCTGCAAAAGTTGTCAGAATGAGTGACTTAGCAAGTATAATGTGTCTTTCATTATCACTTTAAAGTATATGTGACTTTGCATTATGAAATGTCACAGCATTTAGTTAACACGCAACTTTCCAGATATATGGAAGTTCATCATAGTAGATGAATGTGGACAAACATTTATAGTTTGGAGCTTCTAGGCCATGATCCATGTAAAAGAAAAATATTCGCTAAAATAAGTAGTTTTTAACTTCTGTGCAAAACAATAAATTTGAAAAAAGCCGTTTCACTGATAATGTAAGATTAGGTAGAAAAGTTAGGATAGGAACAGAATAAATCATTCTAAATTGTTCAAAAGATAAAACAAAACTTTACCAAGTAAAACTCGTGTTGTGGACGTGAGAGAACAGGTTTTTCGTTATAAGCATTCATGAGCTTCTTCTCAGCTGAACTCAAATGAAGTTCTTCCAAATTTGCCAGTCTGCCCAAAATTTTCAATCTTTCCATGAAAGGTGAAACAGTATCCATGGGGAACCCTTTAACCCTCTCGACTTCATCATTGATTAACCTCTGTCAAGGAAACAAGCATGAAGGACAACTAATTAATAAACCGTGACTATAAAGGAAAATAACAATGATGACAGTAAGCTGTTATAAAATGAAATTTTCCAGAGGAAAGGGCTGAACTATATTCTGATACATACAGAGATCACAAAGCTGAAAGCTAGAGAGATAGTAAACTTACACTGAGATTATCTCGGAAATGTTGTGGAAGCTCTTTTGTGTAATTTTCAGACAGCTTGAAGTACAAAACTATACTCATTCCCTCACCATCATTTTCACTTTGAAAGATTGTGGCAGGATACAAAGGAATCTGTGTGTGGGGTGGGGGGGGGGGGGGACACAACATTAATGACAATACTCAGCAAATGTTCTTATCTGACATTGAAGACTTCAAGCATATTAACATAATGACTGTGTATCATTGTAAGCATACTAACAGATGTATAAAAGGTCCTCATAATTGCTGGACATGTGAATTTAGGATTTTAAGCCAGTAAAAAGACAAAATGATTATTAATAAACAACTTTCAGGCAAAAAGATCTAATGTAAAAATACCTGAAGATTCACAACAAGAAGAGAAGGGATTTCTCCAGTGAACTCAGTGGGAGGAAGTTCCACGAAACGAGCAATATGGTCAATCTTCCACGGAGACAAAAAGATGTCAGCACCAAAAGGATGAAATGCAGCACAATTTGGTGCAGGGTCTTTCTTCTTATCCCTGTTAACCATTGAATATAGAAAAGAGGAAAAAGTGTCAGCTTTTATGCCAACAAAAATGAGATTAAAAACCCCAAGGAATCAACGTAGGAAAGAATCCTGATGGCCTGATGCATGGTAATGGAAACAAAAAAACTTTCTCTAACCTAAGATAGGTCGGCCCTCGAACTTTAAAAGTGGACGGCTCAATTGGTGACCAACAATCAGGCATTCGCTTCCCTGGTGGACAGTATGGAAGTGAGGAACCTGCTATGGGCCTCTGCAGAAGTGCCTTGGGGGAAACTGTAAGGTAAAGAGAGCATGTACATAAGCTGCCTGTCACCCTCCAAATCCAGTTACAGTTTTAACTCCAGGATAAAAGTGACTATATAAAAGAAACACAACTAATATAATAGAAGCACTATTGTTTTGTTCGATATATATGGTAATATGATATACTTGCTTAAATGATAACTGCTACATTGTATTTCAATGTTTTTCTTCATCACACCCTTCACAAAAAAATAAATGAAGAACCACATTTAGAAATATCATCACCAAACTATGCTCTCTTGAACTTTTGCTATCATGCTGACATTCATTAAAGCAGCACAGACTTGAACTCAACTATCAATATATACTTGCATATAGAGTTTCAAATTTCATAGAATCAAATATATGCAAATATGTATGGTGGAAATGCTTACACAAAGACGGATTAGATTGCCCTTCCCTCCACTTGAAAGAAAGCTTCACAGAAAGTTTTTTCCTTCCTGGACTAAGTGGCTTTCTTTTGTCAACTGCAGCTACATTGGAAGCCAAACAAGGCAAGCAATTATTTTGAAGTATGCCACAATGCTGCAGTACTGATGATGATGGTTCTTCATCCCCTCTAGTGCTCTCTTCCGGACAAACCGAAGCAGCGTCTCTCCGACTGAAGGTTCTAGGTGACGATACACTCGAAATTGTTGCAATTTCATCTGCACAATCAATTAATCATTTCACAATGTTTTACAAAATTTATAGAACAATAAATTAATCACATTTCTTAGTCTCTAAACACACCATCACGGACGCTGTAGAATTCATCATCCCATTCAGACTCCAACACAGAAGCAGAGTCGAACCATGCTCCCTCCGCACTCCCTGTTAACAAATAATGCGATTTAGAAAACATTTTTATGTTTCCAGAAAGTAAACAAACAAGAAATCGTCAAAAGATTTAAGAAGAAAAAACAAAGATCGAAATTAAAACTGAAGAAAACAAATGAAATTAAACCTTGAAAGCTAGAGCGAGCGGCGATGGCGGCGGGATCGACTAAATCGATCTTGCGAGAAGAGAGACGTCGTTTGATGACTCTCCTCCTCCTCTTCTGATTCTTCTTCTTCGACGAGCCAGCGCAATCCTTGGACCTCGATGCACAGGCTCCCATGTCTCCCCCAAAACACAAATTCAGATCGATCAACCAGATTTTGATGTTACGAGGAACAATCGGAAATCTGAATCTTCTCCGAACGCTACACAATTCGCTCCTCTCTCGGGAAAGACTATTAATTTAATTTTCTACTGCAACAACCAGTTGGGAGAAGTAAATGCATCAAATCCAAACTCTGCTATGAATCCATTAAATAATGATAAAACATTAAACAACTAGTATTATCATAGCTAAAACAGTATATATAAAAAAATAAAAAAGATGGCGTGATCATCATCACACGGCGTCGAGTTCTTTTGGAAAGTCAATAAATAATGGGAAGAGTAATTTAAAACGGTTCGGGGTTGTCCTCCCACGCGCTCGTATTGGCCACCACGTGGCGTCGCCGTGGGTCTGATGTGGCTGCTACGCGACAAAAAGGCGCGTGAGGTGGAGTACGATGTTCATACATGTAGGGTCAGGGTTGGAGTTGAGTCACCTAGTTGCGTCCACGATGGTGCTCCTTACTGTAGCAGCATGATACGACCAGTAGTTAATTTCATGTTAATTAAATAATAGGAAAATCTAAATGTACAAAATTTTCTGTACAAAATGACGTGTCAGTCTATGTGACATGCGTTTATTTCATAGTTTTGTGATTTTAAAATAAAATTTAATAATAAAAACCCGACATATATGATACCACCACCCTCCCATAAATTTCTTGCGCGAAGCGTCCGGTTTATAAGATATGATGTATACGTGGCGTGCCAACTCATCAA
>JAYMTH010001565.1:0-14615 GCA_036897465.1 Pelargonium australe | reverse complement strand
AAATAAATAACTTAAGGGCTTGTTTGGCTCTTGTGTATTTGTTATTATTAGGGGTATTTTGGTCTTTTCAGATCAAACTAACGGAAAAACTAACGAAATCAAAAAATGACATCTTTATAGGAGCTAGATGTAAAGTGCTTTAGTTTACCGGTGCTAGGTGTTTTAAGTCAATAGTTGAGGGGGACTTACTGTAATTTCCCCAAATAATAATGAACCTCTGACAACTAAACTTTTGAATTTTTTTTAAATAACCTTTGAATGTTAAGTGGCTGCATCTCCAACCAATTCACATTATTTACATGTATTTCACAAACTCTTGGTTTAATGTAAGAGAGAAATGGGCTTGATTGACAAGGAATAGACCTCAGCACAAAAGTACAGTTAAATAAATAACTTTACTCTGATAGAGGACCTGAACCTGATGATTAATAAATGCCTCTACATAGAGATTATGCCATTCTTATTTGTGTGTAGGAACAGTTCATTCTTATAATGACATCGCCTACTTTTTTTGTGCGTAGGAACAGTTCATTCTTATTTTCATTTTTACACTATTCTGATTCCCTCAAATTAGTCCATCTTCATCCCACCAAAGAAAAAAGGAATGAGCTTCTGATTCCAAAATGATTATAACTTTTAAGCCTTTGAACACCAGATAATACAAGTACATGCAAAGAAGAGGAATATCATTCTCATCCTCATTTCCATTCCTTGATTATTCCCTTCATTATCTTCCACAGTTTTTACTTGCTGGAGAAAAGAAAATGAAAAGCTTCTGTCTTTCATCTTTTTATAAGAAAAACATGAGTTATCCTTTCCTTGAAAAGGAAAAAGTTAAGTGTTATATAGATAAGAATTCTTGATATCTTCCTAGAGTGTTCTGAGACCTAAGGAAATCTAGAAATAGAATGCTAGGAATAACGGAATACAAGAAAAACAGGTCAGTAGTCTCGGAAGAAGCTTCAAAGGCCAACTTTTATCATTATTCATCATTTCAACATTTTACAAGAGACCAACTCTGCCATGATCTCAAATCCCCCTACCACACCCATAACCCAGCACAAGAACAATGACCGAAAATAGAATCAGATATCACTCTATATAGCAGAGACGAGTTGTGTGCATTGCAACAGAATAAATCTATGTAGTTAGGGTTAGGGGAAGAGGGAGAGAAGTATAACTGTTCTGACATACCTGAGGAAGCAACATCAAAAGACCATACAATGCTTTCAACAACCATATATATCTGCCAGGTTCCAGAAGCTGCACAAACCAGAACAGAAAATGACCCATCTTTCTCAATGTACAAAATAATTTAAGATAACTGCTGACAGTATAAAACAAACACATATCCCACCATATGCATGCACACAAGAATAAAATGTTGCTATCTTGGAAGTATGTTTCTGCTGTACAAATTTATCTACATAAACATATCAACATTACAAACGATTTACCAAAACGATATTATTGTGTGGGAGCTTGTCAAAAAAATGTGGAGGCTTATATGAATTAGGAACCTCCATCACATCATTCTCTCATTCGATTTTTTTTCCTTTCTATTCTGATAAAAGAAAAATCAGCATTGGTTCAGACTAATGTGGAATTCCCTAGTTAAAAACATTTTGGTCAGATTATAATATCTCACATCAGCTCCATGAAAATCATCAACCAAAACTTCTGTGCTATGAGAAAATGATACCACAAATATGGAAAAGAAGATTATAAACTCAGATTAGGGTTGAATGAATCAAAATTAGGTATCTTAAGGTTCATTTCAAAGTCCCAATCACATCAAATACACTAAAGACAGCAAGAACCTCAGATAGACAGGGTAGGCAATTCTCAATTGGTTACTAAGTTGCCATTAAGCAGACATTAGAAACATCAGTCAGTAAAATAGAAACTTAGGCACACAGTTACCTACTGAAAAAAGATGTCACATAATCACAAACTTATTGTCTCTTGCTACAACTAGAATTAGAATTATGTGTTACCACAAGTTCACCTGCAATCTAAGATACGCAAAGATTGGAGTCTCCAACAAGCGAATCAATTTATCCAGCTGGACCAAGAATTTGACATTAATATCTTCCTCCACCAGAGATTGAATAACAGTACTGGCATGCTGATATGTCTGTTAAACAAAATATCAAATGAGTAACAAAAGATATCATACCATTGAAGTTCTGACTTAAAAAAGGTAAGCATGCTGCTTACACACTCGCACAGAGAGAGAGAGAGAGAGAGAGAGAGAGAGAGAGATAGAGAAATGGGCTGCCATATGATGTTCAAGCTCTTACCTGAGCCAAAAAGCAAAGACTTATGATTGCCATGGGTGAATGGCACCATGAGGAATACAAGGAAACAAATAAATTTTTGCCCGCATGATCAACTAGCGATCGTTTCAGGAGATCTCTAAGCTCAGATAACTCCGAGGAGGTAAGTAAAATCAAATTCAAAGCCTGAAACAAAGAGAACATGTAGTCGGATTACAAAAATGGACTTCTGAAAGACAATTCACATTTAAGAACTAATCCAAGGGAAAGATAGTGTGTTGAAATTGTTCAATTTAGATGGAAAAATTCACGTCTTCCTAATGTGTCCAAATATATGACTAACCTGAACCATAATAGATGCAAAATCCAGGTCAGCTTCTCCCTCTAGTATTGTGGACAGTTCCCGGTAGACCCTTTCAGCATCTAAGAGTACACAAAGACGCCGGATTATCAAAGCACCACGCCTAGAGAAAGAAAACATAAAGAGTATAATCTACATAAGGGAAATGTCCAGTGACAATGAATACTGAGTCAGTGACCAAACTAATTATAGGGGAATGACTCACTTCTCCAAAAGGGAATTATCAATCCGGAAATTATGTGCTAGGAAGACAACAAGCTGACGGAAGTGTTGTGGATCTTTGGCAATGCATGCATGAACCTCAAGAACCAGTAGCACTACCTGGGTAGAAAAATCAGTTCACATTCAATAAACATGTAACTGATGCAGGATAGCATTTAGCTCTGCATAAAAAAAATCAACTTCCAGACCATCTACAGACCAACAAAGATGAACATTGAATGAATAATGTCTTTTGTAAACAAAATTGGAAAATCAGAAAAGAAAAAAAATGAATACCTCATCAGAAGGATCTGATAGTGCTTTCAGAAGGGTGTCAAATATGTCGTTCAGAAAAGATAATACCTGTTACAGAGAGAAGAGATTTCTTAATATCTCAACGTAAAAAACAAATATCATGAGGGTGAGGTTCAGCCTAATAATGGTAAGGCTATTGCATCGTGACTTAGAGGTCACAGGGTAGAGTGAAGGAAACAGTCTTACCAACCACTACGCTGTAAAAAACAAATACCAAAAACCTAAAAAAAATCGAAGAATAAGTACGCTGAGAGAAAGGGAAGTCATTAGCCAGCAAACTGAGCTATTAGCGAATTTCGTTCCATGTCCTAATTCCATTTATCCATCTAGCCAAATATCATAACCAACACAACTTGGCCTAAGTTAGCTACTAACCTCTGGGTTCAACCCATAATCTCTTACAATAATGTCAATCCAACTATCCATTAGAATCCAAAATTCTCAAACCACTAAGAGGGTGTATGGATTAAATGACAATGTGGTCAAACAAAATTACTTATTTATTATTATTTTTTGTATGTGTGGAACATATACCTGCCTATACATTTTCCTAGTCCTCGGCCCATATCGTTCCATCAATCCATTGAAATCGCACCTCAGTTCCATCCATCGCCAAGATTGAATTCTTATTATTCTGAGGAAACTCTGCCTCTGCCCCCAAGAGCCAGATGGTACAAAGATCCTATAGTAGCTTTTACCTAAACAAAGTCTAACATCCTAGAGTCCAGTCTCTGGATTAGGTGTCCAGCCATCGTCACTTGATAAATTTGGATTTTTTGTATTCTCATTATTGTAGTTTTTGGAATTGCTAGTGAGCTGAATTTGACCCAAATTGAGCTTGTTAGGGCTGGTGAGCTGAACCTGACCCAAATTGGTCTCTCTAATCTTTATACAAATTCCCATGTTTGCAGCTTCTTGCAAACCAATGGAATAGAAGTTAAGGATGATACATGTTTCTATTAATTTGATATAGTATTAAGCATAGAGCAACAAGCATCCCCTTTTAAATGGTTACAAATGATCAAAGAAGGGATGGTAGGGCTCTCTAAAGTCCTGTTAGTCAATTTGACATCCCTCGCACTAACTGATTACATCCAATTATCCACACTACTGCCTTTTAAAATTAGAAGAATCACAAAACCTTATAATAATCTCTCCCTAATTATATTATGTTATTGAGAAGTGAGAACAGAATCCAAACACCCCTAAGGATCAAATGATCAAATTGCACACTAATTAACGTGGGCGTCGAACTACTTTCTACAAAAACAATTTCCACTAGGTCAACTACTTAGGCTACATTTGGTATGTTGTAATGATATGGGATGTAATGCTCATTCCACATTTTTCTTTCCTTGTTTGTGTTTGGTAGAACCGAAAATAGCTGGAATTGGAAAGCCCATTCCACAAGAGGAGCCACTTCCAGTTTTTTCTTTGAAAATCATTCTTCATCTCAACCCAAGGACTGGCCATTCTATCTTATGCTGGAATAAAATTTTAAATATAAATTTACTAAAATACCTTTAGTTCTAATTATATTTTTTTTACTACAAAATCATATTTTTGTCATAAATCATATGATATACAAAAATAAATTTAAATTATAAAATTAAAAGCTTGCAACAATAAAATAGTAAAAATAATTTCACGACAATGCTTTCAATTATTATTATATATTTAGATGTGATTTTATTAAAAAATTTGCAGTATTTAATTAATTTATATTACCGTTAAATAACAAAAAAATTAATTTTTAATTTATAAATAAGTGAATATCTGGAAAGATAAATAGACATGAACTTGTTAGGTCAAAATAACATTACAAAATTCACATGCAAATCATATTTTGAATTATTCAAACAATGCATACGTAAATACGAGTTTTTTCGTTGCCCTAAAAATTTCATTCCATCTCATTCCTGCGTACCAAACATAGTTGTGAGAGCAATAAGTAAAACATGTTTCCATCCTGGCCCTAAATTGGCAAAGATGGCATGTTGTCATTTGGAGGAATTGAAATAGTTAATAGAACTAATATACAATTTTTGAGACAGTCTCTAGAAGATAAGGGAACATAAGACTGGAACCAAGAACAAGCACGAGTATTTAACCACTTCAGCAAGCATATAGACAGTAGGTTTTCCTTTGCTAGATAATATAGCTTAAATTATGATTTCTTCAAACCTACAAGGACTTCATAGGAAGATAAAAATCATTTGGATCTTAAGTTTAGAAGACTCACTTTCACCTCCATTGAACTTTGGGTAAGTTTTATTATACATAATATCACAAAAACCAAATGTGAAATTGGTTCATATATAGTTGCTTGGTTACCTCAATGCGATGTCTATTTAAAAGGGTTGATATCCAGTGTAATGCTTCAATTCGAGTAGCCTCCCATTCACTAGATAATTGCCTGATCAGTCAAACAGCCAAGAATCACCATAGTACACTTACAAAACAAAACATTTAAAGATAACAAAAAATGTTCCAGGCGAAAGATGTGACCCCGGCAAGCCTCTCCAATATTTAGCTATTTCAGCACTAGAAGCACTATATACACTCACGGAAGTACAATTGCTAGCTACACTTCGGAAATAGCAACTCCCAGGTTACCAAAAAAAAACATAAACTATACCTCCTTGCGATAGATAGAATTGATCCCACATCAAATCCTTCTGCTGGGTCAGCCTGAATTGCACGAAGCTCTTCATTGGTTTCACGAGCAACCTTTTACATCAAACCAAAGAGATATTAAAAATAATAAAGATCCATTGCCGCCTAGAAGTAAATAAACATACCAAAAATGAACTAGGCAGAAAGATGTGACATACCACCCTAATTTTCTCTTCCTTATCAGAAATACATGGTAAAATGGCTCCCAAAATGTCAGCATAATAAGGAACGAGCTGGTCACCGCCGAGTTTTACAAACTCATTTATCTGTGGTGACAAAGGTAAAAGAAATATAACATTAGAATAAAGTGAAATCACAACGGATCAGGAATGTAGATGTATACCCAGAAATTTTTCCATCACTGGATACTAAAAATAACTAAAAAATTACATTCGGGAACAACACTGATAGTAATTTATCAAGAAATTTTCCATATTCCAACATACCCAAGTGATAGCCGTTAAACGGGTAAATTCATCTGGAGAAGCTGCCCTCTGCACCAGAATTTCAGCCATGCGACCATAATCTACAGACTTCAAGAGTAGCACTGCTCGAGTCAGAAAATTACAAATGAACAAAAGATTTTGTATTTAGTAAAAACAGTTTGTTCAAATAGTGCCTTATAAAATTATCTCCCATTTAAGTTATAAGTTGATAAATATCAATCCCAATCAGTGACTCACACAAGTATTCCCTATCCAAGTGACAACCATTGAGCAGATTTACCAAGACTAATAACAAAATAGATATTTGATGTAGGCAGAAATCTTACTGGGGAGTTCTTGATTTCCTGAAGAAACTCCGAAAGAGCAGAATCAGCCTGTTGTCGTATTTCATGACTGGAATCACTTAACATATTGAACAAACCTGGAGTTGTTTAAGGATATATGAGTTCCTACATTTAGCAAAACATAAAAGCAGTGCTTAAAAAAGAAAGTCATCAGGTTTCAAGGAATAAACAACTTACCATCAAGAAAATCAGGAAGGAAACCCAACATATCGATGTCTGGAACACTATCTAATACAGTGATCCATCCTACCAAAAACTGGCGCACATAGGGATTTAGAACATTCATCCTCTCTCTTAACAGTGGTATAAATTCTTCAATGCTGAAGGAAACATCATATCCATATTAAAATTAAGTCAAATCACTGGGTCTAGAATTCATCATAAAAATGAAAATGCAAATTCAAAGATCAAAGATCAAAGTTATTGTAGCACACCTGAACTGATCACTTTCGGTGACAATATCCTGTTTCATTATAACAGAATCTGAGAATTGATTTGTAACAAAAAGGAGAACATGTTGGTAGAAGATTTCAAGGAACAATACAATTTTTGGGAAGGGGAAACAAATACCTTTACAAGACGATCCAAAAGATGAGCAGCGCTTTGTACATTGGCATCTGAGTCTGCCGAAAGCTTACACAACGCATCAAAAATTTGATTGAAGAAAATGATAAAGTCTCCTCTGACCACCTGAGTTTCAGTAAAATTTTAAGAACTGAATGCTAAAGTCCCGAAAAAAGACACATAAACAAGTTGTCAATACAGTTCTACCTTTGCAATGTTGTATAGAGCTTCACAAGCATAGTAACGAACTCTGCTATCTTGGTCAGAGAAAGAGTTGAGCACTGGTGGCACAATTTGCTGGCAAATTACATCATACAAAAAAGGAAATCATGAACAGTATGCCAACATTTAGAGGAATAAACAGAAGGGAAAAACTCGCGTACAAGTTCATGATAATGATAAAACACAATGGAGAATAACAGCCCGATCTGATTGCCATTTGTGCACATTCAAATGCATGAGTACACATAAAAAGTTTGCTCTTGCTAAGGGTGACAGCTGAACAGTTATGAAACCAGCACAATCTCAATCATAATTGACTTGCTAGGGTAAAAATAGATTGGATAATTACTTTATTTACTCTCATCCATGTTTTCTACATAGCGCTGTCTATTTTTAAAAATAAAAACTAAAACTAAGTGACTGTGAAAGCACACCAAAAGCAGCTGATGCAATCAGCTCATTTCAATTTTTTTTTTCTTCAAGTTGACTATGAGTGCCCCACACTGTATGTCTGCTCAGCAATGGTAAAGCATACTTCCTTACTATCATAAGTTTGGAACGCGTAAGGGATATTGTTTTGTCCAAGCACTAATGAATAACTTATTATTTTCTAAATATCTCCATAGATTCTATCAGATTATTTTCCAAGTCAATAACTCTTCAAACTAACACCCAAAATTTCAAAACTTGTAGCAATTAAATAAACAAAATGAATAGGAGAAAATATTTTTCAAAAAAGGTAGCTACCACTTCCTTCCGTTTATGTTTTTACTTTCTTTTTTCTCTTAACATCGCAAGCATTGAATAGAAGAAAATATTTCTCAAAAAAGGCAGCTATCACTTCCTTCTGTTTATTTTTTTTATTACTTTCATTTTTCTCCTAACGCCACAAGCAATTAATACAAATTTGGATATGAATAGGAGAAAATATTAATGCAAGATATTCTGACTAATTGTTGAAATGTATGCTAGTAAATAAATTAAATGAGATATATCTGATGGCAGTGATTTAAGGAAATCTCAGAGTTATTCTCACAGCATCGTAAAAAAAGAAAGAAAAAAAAAGTCTTTCCACCTTCTTAGGGAATCAGTTACCCAAACCAACATCGATAAACAAGTCAATCTTAGCTAGATGTAGAAACATCACCACAAAAGGAAATACACACATATATATATAATAGAGTGGATGCCCGATTCCATACGTTGCTGTATTATAAACCAGCAACACATTCATTCACAGCAACTCACCTAAACTAAACAAGAATTGTAGAATGAAACTCCGAATCATATTCAGGCACTGTGCCACCAGTCAGCACATTGTGCTGCACAAGCATTTCAATCTCCCCGGAATATCTTAGAGTTCAAATGCAAAAATTTCTACTGAAATTGGAATCATTTTCAATTCTTAATACAACTATTTATATTTCAACTGGTCCATATCTATGATTTATCTATCAAAAACCAAAAGCTTGTTTTCTTTTTCTTCCAAAAATACATACTTATACAACTTAAATATCGGGTATTAGAGGTACATCCTATTCCAGACCCCTTACCTCGAGATGCTGTGCAGCTTCTGAAGTCAAGCCAACTGTGGCAGCAGCTAATCCAATCAATCCTCCCTGCACAATCAATCAACAAAATTATAAAATTTAAGGCTAAACACACCCAGAAACACCCAAGTTCATTAAGGAATGAAACAAGAACCAGAAGTCCAATTACCAACCTTCCGGTGATTGGCCTGCGGAGAGTAGGTGAATTCCGTCGTCAACAAATTGATCACGGCCGATATCTTGTCATGATCCCCGGCAGCCGCCAGCTGCTTCACAATCCCTTCAACCTACAAACACATACAAGCGAAATCAAACAAATTCACGATCCAGACAAAAAGAAAAAAAAAATCCAAAAGAAAACGAGAAGAGAAAATCCCAGAGTCAAACCTCGAGAGCTGCATTTTTGCGCTTCTCGTAGAGCTTATCGGAGAGGTTGCGGAGGACGGAGGCGGGAATCGCAGAGAGAGCGTCGGCCATGGCAAAAACCCTTGCAATTCTTCGATTTAGCGAATGTGATAATTTATAATTTGGGGACAAAATCAAAGTCGTTTTCGGATCTTCTCTCGTTGCAACCGGAACATGACAGCTCTCTAGGGTTTTGAATTATCCAAGATCGATGATCAAAATTGGTCGCGGATATGAAAATTCAGATCTGGCGCAATTTGGGAAGTTTTGATCGGACCTTTGTTTTTGTTTTCTTTTTTGGAGTCGCAGTGCGTACTATGGGAGGAGCTAAGCTCACCAGGGAGGCTTGAAGCCACTGCGGTGGTTTCACGAAATGTCCATATTACCCCTAATCCAGATTATACTTGTCTTATTGGGGTATATCTATATTTGGGATTTAAATTTGACATCCAATTTTGACCTACCTTTCCCTTTCGTTAGCACTTTTGCTATGGTCAAATAAACTAGTTTATGTCTAAGAATCATGTAGGATACCTTATCTACAAGAGATCAGGGTGATTACTTATCAATATTAAGATTGGTGCGCTTGTTTGAAATGGTTAAATCGTGTACCTCGAAGGTGTTTCCGAGACGACATCTGAAGTGTGAGAATGAGATCTTGGCAGAGCTACACGAATGCCTTAGAGAGAATTTTAGAGAGAGTGATAATTGAGAGGATAAAGATACCCCTCCTCTTACTTGGAGGGAGAAATTATACTAACCCCTTGCTCTTTAGCATGTGTGGGTGCGTGATTTTTCGATAATGAAATGAAATCCACTTTGATGGATTAAAATTCTAGCTTCTCCAAATGCCTTGTGTGCAGGGCAGTAGTCAAGTTGGAGCATTCTCGTATTACCCTCATGAGTCAAGGTGTATATTGACGTCCCCAAAAGCCTCTACCACGTACGTAAGGAAGGATGTATCGGTGTTTATGAAATGTCTTTGGATTGGTTTTGATGGATGGAGAGTTCCCGAGATGGTCTGAGGGTCATTCGGGTCTTTGCTCATGTTTGTTATGCTCGCAAGCCTTTTTGGTGTCTTCGTGCAAGTTCGGATTGTGAAAAGAGATTAATTGGGCTCACGAGCTTGCCTATGGCGCAACAAAGCCTGTACAGTAAAGCATCGTGCTTAGCAGACAGAGTGTACAAGCCAAATAGGTTGATATTGTAGTAGCATTAAGGCTATCGTGATAATTATGGGTGTACAATGCTACCCATTGACTTGTTTTTTACCCTCTTTAGCCTTTTGCACTAGCTATTGGTCTTGGTTTGGTTTTGTTAGTCACGTCCTAGAAGCATGTTCATGTTATTCGGGTATGAGATCAAGTTTGCATACCGTGATCCATGAGCTGATCTGGTGTGATGTGTTCTTTTCGTTGTGAGATAGGTCTGATGTGGCTCTCAAGTTCCACGTATCACATTGCAACTCGTTGGATAGACTTATGAGTTATTGTGTATAATCAGTAGCCCCCTTTCCCCACAATTCAAACGATTATGATTTATCGGCGTAGCACTAGAGTATAAAGTTAGTCTTGTCTTTTCTCTAACACGACATTTGGATGAGTAGTCTTACATTTCCCACACTTAGGAAAAAATTTAGGATTTGGGCTTGTTTGGCTCTCCAAAACTTAAGAGAAATTTGGCTCTTCTTTTGCATTGGAGGATGGCTTTTGTGATTGTCATCTTGGATTGCACTATGACGCGATGACAAGAGAGTGCTTTTTCTTTATTTAGGCGATTTGCTAAGGGGGTTTGTAGTGGGGCCTTGGGTCTTCTAGTTGTTATTCGGCCTATTTATCTCTTTTGAAGTTACTTTTGGGTTGATTAATGTCATAATGATAGAGTTTACTACAAGTGGAAGAAGTTCTTTAATGAAGAATCTCGATGTCTCACGACAAAAAGTTCGACGAAGCTTGTCAATGCGAGCTTAAGGAGCAAACGGCTTCATGCATTTTAACATTTGCCAAATTTGAAGCTTTGACTTTCCTATGAGGAACCCGTTCGAGAAAGGTAATGTCAAATCGTTGGGGTGACCGAACTTAATCATAGGGGCGATGAGGTGGATGGAAATCCAGAATGACTTGCGGGGGTAAAGAGACAACGAGTCATGGAAGATGGCCCAAAATAGCTCTTGGGGGTGAGTAGACGGGTTATCATGAATGATTCTTGACTTTTTTTATCGTTTGAAAAATGACTTGCAACGACTACGAGAATGGCTCGATGGACGAGGGAGCCAATGGTCATGGATGACGACCTAGAATGACTAGTATTGGAAATAGGAATGATGATCATAGATTGTGATCTAAAATGGCTTGTGGATGCGGAGAAACGATGATTCATGAAGGATGGAATAAAATGGCTCGCATGGGCGAGGGGACAGATGGCGATCCAAAATGTCTCATAGAGGCGATAAGACGACGAGTCATGAATGATGACCCAATATGACTCGTGTATGCGAGGAGACGGATGTAGATCTAGAAGGGGTTGTATCGGGAAAGAGACAACGTGTCACAAATGTTTATTGCTAAGCAATTCTAGCCCGTGTTTCTTTTATAAGCAAGCGTACCAATCAAGGCCCTCCCCATATTGTCGTCGTTGTTCTTTGGCTTTTTTGGATTGTTCACACAATTTCCTGCAATCACGCTGGAATGTTTGGCATCTCATTCTCGACTGGTGGGGATGGGTAAGTTTTGTCTTTCCGCGATCTGTTGTAGAGCTTCTCACTCTGTGGAAATCATCCTCTCTTGAGGCCCCATAGAAATTATGGGACTCCATTTGTCATGTTTCTCTTTGGCATTTATGGCTCACACGAAACCATCTTG
Source organism: Pelargonium australe (assembly GCA_036897465.1). Lineage (NCBI taxonomy): Eukaryota > Viridiplantae > Streptophyta > Magnoliopsida > Geraniales > Geraniaceae > Pelargonium > Pelargonium australe. Next base: position 2,391 of record JAYMTH010001565.1, on the reverse strand, counting down.
TTTTTTAAAATGATTCCGAACCTTGCCAAGCTACGGTGGCCAAGACTCAGAATTTGTCGTATCAGATCTTGTTGGCGAAATTCAAAGGGATCTCCTAACCAGTTTTCCTCTCTCATGTTAGCAATCTTCACCTATTTCAATTGTTGTTTGGCTATAATGGGTTTTGATTTTGTTTTGTTTTTTGGGTGTATGTACTCTTGATCTTATCTTAGGATCTTTATCAATGAAATTGGAGTATTTTGCTGATAAAAAAAATAGTCTCTTCTCAGGTGAATTGTTATTGTTTTGCATTGTGTGTTTTGACTATGTGTTTGAGTGTGTAGATAGAAAAGTTTTGCTTCAATGTATTAACTTGAAGCAACCCATGCCGCAACAACCGCCAGGATGAGCGCTCGAGTGATACAAAATAATTGTTTTGTGGAGGTTAGGTAGACTATAACGCATTAGAAGTCAACCACATTGTTGCATCGACCCTCCAATGAGAAATAACAAATGTGTCTAGTCCATACCACCACATCGGTCGAAAGTGATGTGTTTTTAATTGTGATCAGTCTATACCGCCACAACGGTCCATCACAACGCTGCTATAGTCAAAAGTCAAGGATGATGAGGCATTATAGTCTATAAAGATATAACATCGCTTACTACCACAACATCGTTACGATCTGATAAGACGATCAGATTTAGGTTAGAAATTTTGCAAGTTTGGTATCATTAGTCGTCAGTAAAGAAAACCGGGGGCGCAGAAACGGAATACTATAATTATGAACTTTGTTTGATGTTCGGATTTGTTTTTTGTATTGTGATGAATACTTACTTAGTTTACGAATAGTCACTCCAATGAATCTCATATGTGACAATCATGTCGCACTTCACAATGCCTCTTACATGGTCTTTCATGAAAAGACTACCACACTGTGATTGACTGCAACTACGTGTACTTTTTTTTTTTTTCTCTCTATCATTTTCATCCCTGCTCCTTCCTATCTCTCTTCTGACTACCTCACCGTAAAAATCTCATCGTAATCAATAACATTCCTTAACAGCGATACAAAATCTTATTAAAGAGGTTGTCTAGAGACATCAAAGAAATGAGAAAAAGAAGATGGAACATGGCGGCAAATGTTTTCTCTCTCATATTTATGAAGAAAAAAATTAATGAGTAATTACACAAGTCAACCATGTGGTTTTGTCCACAAACAAATTCACGATACATAGTTCTTCCACTTGTTCATGACAATTAACTACCTTAAACTTTACGAAAAAATAGCTCAGAGGGTCCCTATAGTATCTAAGGTGTTCTGTTCGAGTTCTCATACTTCAAAGTACTCCACTGTGGTCATAACTTATGGAAATTTGTTCTCGCAAATGCCAATATCATTAATATATATAAATCACTACCTTAAGTGCTCATGTGTAATTTTCTCAAATTTTAAAGCAATAAGTATTTTAAATTAGCCATAATTCTTTTTTATGGCTTTATCATGATTTTCATATGTTGTTCATATATTACTCAAATATTCACAACTCTAGCAAGACATGGTGTTTGTAATGGTGGTGTGTTTCAATACAACATATGTTGCATAATTCACAAAACTGAGCAGGTTTCATTATATTTTGTTGTGTGTTTGAATCAATCTACAAATAATTGATTCTTCACATCTCTTTAAAATAATTCATTTCTACTTTAAATTAAATATATCTTCTTCATTGTCTGTTCAAAATCATGACTTACACATAAACCATCAACTTGATATTTGCCAAGATCTTCATTTTTTTATTGTTGTTAAAATGAGTACTCATCATAAATTCGAGCACCAACTGTTGGATCCAAATCTGGTGCTTCATCTCGGTGCCTCAATCTGGATCCGAATTTGACAATTTCCGCTCCTTTATGGCCTACTACAACATGTGCCAGAAGACATGCATCTGATCCCCCACATATATATGAGGAATTGTCCATACCTGATTCTACATGTTACAACTCACTACCAAATAGGGAAGTGAGACAAAACTCCTATGCTCTCAATTTTTATGTTCTATATTAGAGCTGACAATTTGGTCCGTAACACGTGACACGACACGAACACGACACGAATTTACACGATTAATAATCATGTTGAGTTCGTGTTCAACCCATTAAACACGCACGAACGATTAACTAATCATGCCACATCACGCACGACACGCACGACACGATAGGCCTGGCACGGCCCGACACGAGTAGGGATACAAAGGTAATTTTACCTTAAGATATAACCCTAGCTCACTCATTTAATGTGTTGAATATGTTAAATTTGTGAATTTCTTCGTGTTGGGTCGTGTTGTGTTAAACGTGTCGTGTTGTGTCGTGCTAAACGTGTCAACTCCGACCCATTTGCTTAAACGTGT
>JAYMTH010001564.1:0-14615 GCA_036897465.1 Pelargonium australe | reverse complement strand
GTATATGTCAGAAAAACTTAACATATTTGAAGCAAAATTACTGGGGAAAATAAGTGGAATTTTTTTTTTGTCGTTGACAAGTCATGATTTTAATAGTCTGCCATGTGAACTACATGCTGTTGTAGTCTTGTAGAAGGGTATATGTCAGAAAAACTTAACATATTTGAAGCAAAATTACTGGGGAAAATAAGTGGAATTTTTTTCCTTTTTTTTTTTTTTTTGTCGTTGACAAGTCATGATTTTAATAGTCTGCCATGTGAGTAATTTTTTATTTTATTTTATTTTTGTTTATTTTGAAGTTATCATCTCTTTTCTGATTGCATTTTCTCACAAGTCTCTCTTTCTTTTTATATGGATGAAATAGTCAATGTAGATGATGCTGTGGATGATATTGTACGCCAATTCAAGGGTGTTTCGGGTGGCTTAATGCGTAAAGTTTCAGGTTCAGCATCCTCCCCTAGAGAAGTCTCTTCTTTAGTGCTTAGCAAGAACTTGTCATGGAATGCTTCAGATGAGATAAATATGTACATGTCAAGGCAAAATACAGCAGGATCAGGGAATAGCCTTTCTGATAATGAGGAAGGTGACAAAGATGAAAGTCATTACCATGAAGAAGTTCAAGATAAAGAACAAACTAATGGGTGGCACTCAGACAATGAATTGAATTCAAGGGATTTTCCTCCTAGGATACTCAAATTCGAGAAACTATCTAGGAGCTTAGAACCTGAGAGAACTGAGGAGGCAAAATCTAGACAGTCCAGTCAAGGTGGGTTTCCTTCAAGTACGTCCCAAGTACCGTCTGACTATTTGGAGGATCCACTTGGAATGCCACCTGAGGTATCCAGCATTTAGCTGAGCTCATTTAATTTTATGCACCACCTTTAACTTAGAAAATATTTGATGTATACTCAAATACCTTCTATGTAGCAAAGTACTTTTTTGTTTGTGCTAATTTTTTAGCTGGGTGGTGACTAAGTTCTGACGTAATTAAAATGGTGGAATATGATTTTCCACATACAAGTGCTCTTAAAATGCACATTATTTCAATGTGGGATATTGCAACACTCCAACTCACGTGCAAGTCGGACAACAAAGTTGGCCATGTATGGGGACCTAGATTAATGAAAGGCAACATAAATGGGTCACTATGTTCAAACCAAACCAGTTCTAATACCATGTATAAGTTTAGTCCAACCAAAAGTTTAAGTTGTCAAGTGGAGGGTCCAACTTGTATATCAAGTCTCAAACTTTACATTCTTTGAATATGAGATACTTTAACACATGTCCTAGGATTTAATAGGATGTTGAACTTGACAATCGAGATATCATGCTTTAGTATTTTAATTGTTAAACGTGGGCCTGTAGTTTTGTTTGCTTTCCTAATCTCGATCTGCACACATTCTGTTAGTGTATAATTTTTTTCTGATGTTTACAGTTCACTTTCTTGCAGTGGACTCCACCTAATGTAAGCGTACCCCTGTTGAATCTAGTTGATAAGATATTTCTGCTAAACAGAAGAGGCTGGCTAAGGTTAATTCTTTTTATTTGTTGTGGACTTGACAAGGAGAACTAGTATTTACCTTTTACTGACTTGTTTCTATTACTTTCATTATTACTTATCTTATATGCTAAGTGAGTTCTTTTCACCTGTTTATTTGTTTCCTAGTTGATCAGATCATAGTATGTAAAGTAGTCAATGCAAGTTTACTATTGGAAATTGATTATGGTTTAGGATATAGTACTTTTTGTTTTGAGAAAGTAATGTAGGAGCAAAACTGTTATTATAAAAATATATGTCATGTGCAAGACATGTGATGAAAGATAGAATTTCAATTAGTTTCAATTGACAGCGGGTTGTATAAAGTTGAGGGTGATCATGAGTTGGGAAAAAATGTTTAGGTTGTCAAAATTGTCATAGTACATAGTAGCCATATGCGATTTCCCCTTGTTGGAATATAGGAAGGTTATCTCTAGTGGTTATTTGACTCTATGAAAAAATGCTATGTTATAACAAAAGATTTGTGAAGTCCTCGTCAAACGGTACAATTTCGGATGTGTTGTATGATTGGTCATTTATTGACATTCTCATATCCACTTAGCCTTTACATTTAATTTGCGAACCTAATTGAAAGGAATTTCAACAGCAAAAAGTATATAAATGGTTCCCTTTGAACCAGTCCCATACTACTTTCTTTTGTGATTACAGTCTTGTTTTCTCCTGTTTGCAACATGCCTCTATGTATAGCATCTCTATATTGTGGGGATCTTTTAGGCACCTGGAGATGTATTGTTTAAAGATTTTTGTCTCTTTCCACTCAGGATTAGTAAAAACTTTTTGTTCCCAGAATTTTGCTGTTCTACTTCTACGGACTATAATATAAGTTGTGGGTTTGTCTTCTCCTCCCTCTGAGCCGTGCATTCAGTTCTCTGATCCTCAGGACCAATGAAATTCAATGGAAACTAATGGCATGCAGTCTCTAATACCTTATAATTCTGTTGATGCAGAAGACAGGTCTTTTGGATATCAAAGCAGATATTACAGTTAATTATGGAAGATGCTATTGATGACTTTCTAATGAGGCAGATTCATTGGCTCAGGAGGGAGGACATTATCGCTAAAGGGATTCGGTGGCTTCAAGATGTAAGCAGTGAACAATTATAATCATCATTTCGTATTATATTGTTCTTTACCAATGTAGTATCAATAGCTAAATGTGTGGTTAACAGTACTTCATACAGAAAGTTGCACTATTGTAGAAGCCTAATTATTTGAAATAACTACTACATATTAGTAGTGGTGGTGAATTTGGTGTTTATTCAAGACTCAAGAGTTCCACTGTGTGGGATTATGGCTTGTTTGCAGATTGGATAAGATTTTTATCGGTCTGTGAATTTTGGTCAAAGTTGATCGATCTCTTTCCTGGTTTAAATCAGGAAAAAGGCTTAGTTTGTGCAGTTTTCATAACAATTTTGGTTAGAAAGGCTCGATTTGTAGCCCTCTATGCTACAACCCTTGGAGTATCTGTATATTTGTTAGAAATGAGGCCCGTAGAATAGCAACATTGTTGAAGAAATTTTTACAAATGAGGTCCATATAAAATCCTAGCATAGCAACCTGAGGCTTTTGTGATACTTCTTTTTCACCAATATGATAATGGTATTTTATAGTTATTGAAGAAATCCAAAGGGAATTATTAATTCTTCATTCATTATTCAGTTGAGAAAAGTACATGGAACCTATAGGAAAGGAGAACCTTACTTTATCTCAATAAATCAAGGAGAATCCCTTATTTTTATAAGCTTTAACATCTAGTAAAATCCTGGCCTTATTACAAAATATTAGATCCACTAATTTAGCTTGTTAAACTTGACTCCAACCCAAAAGCTTAAGTTGATAGGTGCAGGGCCCAACTTGTATATCAAGTGCTCACATTCTTTCAGAGTGGAATACATTAACACTATTATCCTCAAAACACTGACAGTTTTAACTCGTGAAAAATGAATTATGCAAGCATATCATGCTTACTACAGTCGGATGTATTTCATAAACCCTTCCCATGCTGTTTCTTTTGGTTGTATTTCATGAAAATTATAAAGGGCCTTATCCTTGTTTTGAGGCTTATTCAACGTGCAATTCAGAGTTTCATAGAATGTGAATACATTTCAAAAGATTAACAACTTTTAGTAATGCTTCAGCTGAAGCAAATTTGTACTGAGGAGTTTCCAAGAAGCTAGAAACATCTGTAGGCAATACTGATCTTACTACCTTGTATAAGTATCCCTGTTAGGCTGCTACATGTTATTTGTTGAGGAGGGTTTACTCGAGATGACTTAATGTGAAAATATATAAGTGAGAAGAATTGCCCGAAAATGTCAATATTCTCTGAACTGAAATTTGGAATGAGGCTAGTTATCAATGTCATGGGGGAAGGGTAGAAGCATCATAACTATGAATTTCAGTATTGATATTTTGATTTAGTTTGCTATGGTTAAGGGTTAATGTAGACTGGTTGGACTAAAGGTGTGTTATAAAATTCCTTGGGTGCTCCTTTATGATCAAGTTTGAGTGAATGATACCTTGGACAAGCACAAGCAAGTAGAACATAGTTATTCTATTTATTGAGTGGCAGTGTTTAATTTTCATGTAAATTTGTAGATCTAGGAAAATATGATCCTTTATTCCTTTCAAACATGCAACTGCGTTCTTGTTATTTTTAAAACTGTATACCTGAATTTTATCAATCCCGTTACCTTCATATTACATTAATGTTAAATTTTATGATGCGTTCCTTGAAGCATGCAGCTGGATGGTGCTTGCAATTTTCTTCACTATAGTTTGTAAAATATGCTTTGTATTGAATTTTATTCGTATCGTGATATAGAATTTGATTCAATCTTCCTTCACAATAAAGCTCTTTATGCTGCTAATTGAGAGGAAATTTAGATTTAGGAAGGAAAAATTCTTCTAATTCTGGATCTCTTTCAGATTCTCTGGCCAGGTGGCACATTCTTCCTAAAATTAAGGAATACTCAGAGTTCAGTAGATGATACCCATTCCAGTCAGATGCCTTTTCAATTCACAGGTCAATTAGGAGGTGTTAAAGTCCCTAAGCCTAGGTCTTTTGAGCAAGAGTTTGAGGCCACTCGAAGAGCAAACGCCGTCAAGAAAATACTCTTTGGTAAGTCATTTCATTTCAAGTGATCAGTAAAATTTTTTTAGATTGCTTTTCAATGAGATTGTGTTTTTCTTTAGTTTTGGAATTATAGTGAACATTTTGTTGGGATTTTTGATAGTTCCTTTGTATGTTTTTCTCAGTCTGCTTGGCTATGAAGCCTTTCTATCTTATCATATCTTCTCCCCACCAAATTTTATTTTTTACATGTACGTGGTCAAACAATTTTTTTTTTTTTACTGTGTTTTGCCTTAATCGATCTAAATGTCAATTTCAGCAGAAGTGGTTGGTGCGTTGTTTAGAATTTGCGGTACAAATTTTGTTTTGGTGTCTCTGTAGGAACCTATCATGTGATGGTTTGAACTCCAGGTTTAAAATTTTGGGCTATGCAGGCATTCTGTTAGTATATATTGATTAGGCACTTATGACTGTACTGCTTGCACACATGCCTAACCAATAGACATATACTGTTCACTTTTGGTTTTTAAAATATCAATAAAATGAAAAGGCATAGTCTAAATTTTTCCATGAGCGGTACTTTAATGAGAACAACCATGTCACCACCACCAAGTCATTTCCTAAACAAAGTTGGAGCTGTCTACATGAATCCATTAGCAAAATTTGAAGATCTCCCACTCATGTTTTCCTCCTCTACGTCTATCCTATCTTGTGGTATACTGGTATGTCCTTCATTTGGATAATGTATAAATGATATATTGTCTTACTACCCCCTCTATCCTAAAATGAGTGTTCACTTTTTTATTTTTGCAAAATCTAAGGAAAGTTAGGGTTGCACACTTACTCTTGCAACAAACTCAAGGTGTTCTAACTAATCTTATGGATATTGTTGGTAATTTATGCATAACTAACCTAACCGAAATAAGAAAGTGTACACTCATTTTTGGATTGAGGGAGTATTTTTGTGTGCTAACTAAGGTTTCATTCTATTCCTTTGAGTTTCTCCTAACTGAATTCTCCCTCCCTTCCTCCCTAATTTGAGCTTGGTGACAAAGAAAGAAGAAATAGAACTACCAAGTCTGCAGAAAGGAGACAATAGTGTCATCTTGGTGCTCAACTTAGTTGTGTCACTTTTTCTATAATTTTTTTAATTATTAATTAAGATGTTCTTTGAAATCACGTAAAGATGAAAATGAGCTAACTGAGTAATTGTATAACTTTTTTCTCTTTTGTCAGATGAAGTTCCGTCTGCGTTAGTCAGCTTGATTGGGCAGAAGCAGTATAGGCGATGCGCAAGAGATATGTATTATTTCCTTCAGGTTAATCTTGTAAACCCTTGTTTGAATTCTTCATTCAAGTGTTTGGCTTTTCAAATTCTTTTGAAGCATGTGGCTAAACTAACATGTTTACGTATCACTCCAGTCAACGATCTGCATTAAGCAACTTACGTATGCGACTCTAGAACTGCTACTTGTGTCAGTTTTTCCTGAACTGCGAGAGCTTGTGGTGGATATTCATGAGAAGATGCCTGTTCCACAGCCTTGACATAGTCCCTCGTTTGTTTGAACCGTTTCCTTCTAACAGTTGCCGATTACCTTCTCCCCAGTATGACAGCTGAAAATGTGAAGTTTCTGTGAGTATTTTGGCGAACTACTGGGTTTTTACTCATGGTTGGCATCGGCATTAATGGTTTTGGTTGTAGATCTGAAAATACGTGGAGCATGGTTGGTGAAATATATTTGTATCCTCATTGCATTTCAACTGTAAAAATGAAGAAAACAAATAGTGTAGAGCTTGTAAATAGAACTCATCTTCTGTGCATACCAATGCCCCATTGAACAGGGATTTTGTATTTTTGGCTCCCCAAGACATGATCAATGCTATTCTTTCCGCATCCATTATTTGTGATGCCGTTGCAGTTTTACTTCTTCGCTACTATACCTAAATGTTAAATGATGAATGACAACTAACGTACATTGGGGACATTTTCATTTTAACCTTGAAAATTTTACTCTTCAGGCTCAATTTAGTTTCAGAACTCGGTTTGGTACTCGAGTCTTATTTTACCCAATTGAGTGCGTAAACTTTGATTTTAAATCTAATTTAGTGCCCACCGTTAAGACTGACTAACTGATTGTGACGTGACATGAAAGTAACAGTTTTGGTTTGGTTGGTTGTTAGGTTATTGAGAATACTTGATTGGTTCTTCAATTTGAGGGACTGTGAGTGGTGTTATCTCCATCTGTTTTTGTAATATGGAAATGGATTATGCTCAAAATGTTTTAATTCTCATAGCCTTGTAGATCCATCTGAACATCTGATACTTGAACTAACATAGACATATAATAAGTAAACTCCATTCCAAGGAAGTTACATCCATGTCAAATATGAGATGATCACACAGAATCCGGAAGTTGGCCAGCTATGGCGTCGCTCACAGTAGAATATAGGTCCGACAGGGAGTTCTCCCGGAGATTCTTGACCTCGTACCACGAGTTTAGCACTTCCAAATTCCTGTCAGTGCCCGAAAATGCAAGCTGTATCCGAGGGTTGCAGTTCACAATCCCACCGCGCCCTTTACATTTCGGGCTCTTTACCCCACAGAATTGATTGTCTATGCAGACTTTATTTTTCCCACTACAATCATCGCATCCGAATTGCTTCCAGTACAAGTTTTCAAGGGTACCCGACCTGAACTCAAGGACCTGTAACGCAACAAGTCCATGAAATCCAATATTATTGCAACGAGCGAAGAGCAGAAAATGACATTGATTCTTGTGTTTACCAAGGTGAAACTAGTTATGATATGATTATCATTAGCAACCATTACTGGTGGCGATCTTGCAGCGTACTGTCGCCCAGCGAACGCCACCATATACCCTCCGGCCTTAACCTGCGAAGCTCATCAACATCAAGAACAACATAATTTGAAGAAAAAGAAGCAAAACTGGACATACCAGATCAAATTCAGTGTTGTTGATGGTGAGGAGGGAGATCTCATCAACATAAGGCCTAAACAGAGCGAGCTGAGCCTTTTTGGCTGGAAGCCCGAGTCGTTTATCGCAAGGCGAAAGCTGAATCTTGTCGAAAAAGAAGGATTCTTTTGCAGAGAAAGCCATACCAATTGTGAAACCATCCCCCTTTTGAATCACAGCGTCCGTGCACGGACTGTAAACAGTATTGGTGTCGTATCCATTTGCAATAATTGTCATTGTCGACGCCATCAAAACCATCATCATCATCACCAGTGAATCCATATTTCAAGTCCTGTATTGTACAAAATAATGTTCTGTGCAAGTGATTGAGCAACAACTATACAAAAGAGAGGGTGGTGTGGTTTGAGAGATTTCAAGAAACTGAATTGTGTATTGATTGATTATTGAATCTTTCTATTACGTACAGAAGTGGTCATTACCATAAAAATTAGAAGGAAAAAATAAAACGGTGGGTGTTTTGATGAAGCTGGCCGAGACGCGCGAAACGGTTGCATCGGCTTGCCAGGCGGATCTTGTCCTCTTTTATGCCTTCCCAAATACCGTTATGGAAGTTGTCCTTTGTTTTTTCAACTACTTCAAATTAATTCATTTTTTGTAAGATTATATGAAACAAATGTAATTTACTAAAGATTCTATCTATCAATATCATATATTGTCTTACAAAAAGAATGGAAAATGTGTGGTTTAGCTATGGGTATAATTTTCTTAATGCTTACTACTTTTTTATATTAAAACAAAAAAAAAATCGTTATAAATTGATTACCTATATTTTATTTTTTAGTTTAAGGTCATGCATGATAAACCATATAATTAAATCAAACCAAATAAAATTACTGACCCGCATCATCAATAAAGTAAGAAGGTCGAGCATGCGACTCATGGTTGGCCTAAGCCCAAAGCCCCAAACTGCATATGCACCAAACCACACTAACATAAGGGTAATGTGTAAACCTCCAGCCCTTCTAGGCGTGGGTAAAGAATCAGGGTGAACATCACGCGTTTTGGCCTGCTGATTCGGACTGCCAATGGTATCATGGTTGGAGCATTGTTGCTCATCCTGACATTGGGAAAGGTTTACATGTGATCCAGCGACATCGAAGTAAATGTAACTTTCCTCTCTTCGAGTGTGCAAAAATCTCCCCTCGTAATGTTAGCACCGCCCTCATCGCAACAGACTTCGTGCTCACAATAGTTATTGACTGCATATATACAACCAACAATATCGCATTGAGCCTCCATTGGTTGTGTGCAACCAACGTTAATTGCGACTTGCCGTCTTGTCTTGATTAAGTCTAAATCACTTATACCTTGTTCAAACCATCTTCTCTCTACAAAAATAATCTCATATACACAAAAGTGATAATTTCTTAATTTGGAAGCCCTAGTATAAAACAGAAGCTTCATATGCAGCCAAACAAGGCCTTCTCAAAACTAGGTTTGTGAAGCACCGAGTCGATCCGAGTTAACTCAACTCTATTCACCAACTCAATAACTCGATCAACTTTTAGGTCAAGTCGATATTGGTTTAATTTTTTAATTTGAAAATCAGTCTGACTAAAAACCAACAGCAGTGAAAGGGGAGATTAGATCTGAAACTCCAAGAAACAGATCCCATCAGTAGCAGTTGCTGCAGCAGAAAAAGGGTTTTCTTTTTATTCTCATTCAATCTAAATTACCAACGAAATTTTCGTCGTATTTGTTATGAAAATTATGCTGTGAATCATTGCACATGATCTGAAACTTGTTTTTCGGCGGTCTCATGACGACAATGTCGCGACCTTTCTTCCACAAGTTGGTGCTTTCTTCCACCCTCAACGGCCGGAAATTGGTAAACCCATAAACCCTTTTTGTATCTGAAATGAAAAAAAAAATCTGTTTTGTTTTCTGGGTAATTTCTTGAATGCCAAAATTCTGTTTGATTTCCGAGAAAATTGAATCGGAGGAAATTCTCTGACTGAAAATTTTCTGGGTTCTGTTGGTTATTTGGTTTATGTGTTGCTATTCTAGCGTGTACTTCAAAACTTAGTAACTAAAGAGGTAATTCAAGTTCTTAGATTTTTCTTTTGTAATTTGATGAAAACCCAGAAGTTTGGTTTGAGTGGGGTAGTATTAGTATCTAGAGGCACAATTGAGTGGCTGGTTGTCTTTAATATAAAATTTTGAAATTAGTAATATAGAGAACAGAAGAAATTAACAGCTTTTGTTTTCTCTCTTAAGGATTAGGAATTGGGATTACAATGTGTCAGAAATGAGGAGAGAAGAGGAGGAATATAGGGTTAGAGAGTCACATTCTCATTAGTTGTTGTCTTGTTCAAAGTTTGATATATAACTATAAGTATTCTGATAAATTTAGAGGTGGATTTTATATAGACTGCTGTTTGCCAAAAGGGAAATAATGCTCTTCTTCTGTGCTGGCTTATTTTTGTGACTAAAGCAGAAGGCAATCCACCCTTCATTTCAATTGATCTTCTATTAGAATGTTTAGCCTCAAAAGATGTGGATAAATTTTAAATTGAGAAATCCCTAGTCTGATCTTGTATTCATCTTTCTATCAATCTATCCTTAGTCAACTTCCTGAATGATGCATTTTCTCTCAAATCGCACGTCTTTCCCTTCCCTTAATAGTCGCTCTACCTTACTTATTAGATGTATTACTTTCCATTAAGCTTGTAAAACATATGATATATCTTTAGTCATATAACATACTTGGAAGAATTACCCACATCTAAAGATGCAAATCTCCATTGTCGCATTGCATGTTTTCAAATATATGATTGGGAAGTTACGACTCAATGAGTTAACAAGTATTTTGTGAAATATGCTAGATGATTTCAGTAATGTTTGCGTACTGTACTGTTGCTTTGCTAGTTATGTTTAGAATTTCAGAATTTATGCCCTCATTTTTCTTTCGTTGTTATTTGTGAGTTTCATTGGATATGGGTGGTAACTCATAGATTTACATGGAACAAATAAGGAACCATACATCTCCTTCAGAACTTGATATCTTACATGTTCGCACTGAATGCTATTTCTTCTCTGTTATCTTTTCTCTTTCATTTGGGTTGATGGTGCCTTCTTTTCTGGGAAAACTAGGTTTTTTATTATTCTGCTCATAGGTACTGTACATGACAAGCTCAGCTGCGATCATAATAAAAGAGATACCAGCTCTTGTTCCTTATGCTTCTCTTTTTGTTTTAGATCCTTTTCATTGAAGGAGATGAGATTATTTACCTGTTTGTGACATAGAAGTAATGATTTTATCACACATGAATTTTTATTGGAAGAACTAATCATAATTTTATTTTCTTTGAAATGATTTTGGCATCTGCAGAGAATACCAGACAGTTTTGTCAAGAAGTTCAGGGGTGAACTTTCCACCGTTGCTAGACTCATTGTTCCCGATGGTCGTGTCTGGCACATAGGTTTAGGTAGAAATGAGAATAAATTCTGGTTTCAGGATGGTTGGCAGGGTTTTGTAGAACATTACACTATCCGTGTTGGATTCTTCCTAGTCTTCAGATATGAAGGCAGTTCAACTTTCAGCATTTTCATCTACAACTTGACTTCATCTGAAATAAACTATCAATCGAATGCTCTCCGTAGTACAGGAGAGCCCAACCGTGGAAAGAACACTCATGTATTTGAGGAAATGGAAGATGATGACTCTGCTGTCAACTTGGGTTTCTCACCACCGTGCCGGACTCCCAATTCAATGAATAATAAGGTCTTTGACAAACGTGTAGATGGTCAAGTGACACTCAACAAAAGTTTCAATCCTCCACTTAAGAATTTGTTGAATGGGTCTAACTACCAAAATTGCATAATAAGGCCCACTGAAGGTATCCTCCATCCGCCAAATGCTACGAATAATTTTGTTGCAAATCAGTCTACTTATGATACAGGCTTCCAATTCAACGAAATGACCTTAAGGCTCCTGCAGGTGAAATGAAATTGCATAGTTCCAGTGATGACATACAGCAAATAAAGAAAACCATAAGAAAAAAACGAAAAATTGATCCAGGTAAGATCCTTTAATTCAAATTGTTTTTCGTACATCAGAACCATGAGATCAGATTATCTTATCAGCATTTCAATAAAAGTGCAGATAAGCAGGAGTCACCAGCTGATCTGGAAGATGAAGTTGACACACGCTTCAGATTTTACGAAAGTGCTTCTGCTAGAAAAAGAACTGTGACATCGGAAGAAAGAGAAAGAGCTCTTAATGCAGCCAAAATGTTTGAGCCATCTAATCCTTTCTGCAGGGTGGTCCTCCGACCATCCTATTTATATAGGGGATGTATAATGGTAAGCTGGGAATTCTTCTTGTGCTACACTTGCTTTTTCAATTTTTATTTTATAGCATGATTAGCTTGAAATACAATTGTGTGTGCACTATGCAGTATTTGCCGTCTTGCTTTGCTGAAAAGAATCTGAATGGGGTTTCGGGGTTCATCAAACTTCAACTTTCTGATGGGAAACAGTGGCCTGTTCGATGTCTATATAAAGGAGGTAGAGCTAAATTAAGCCAAGGATGGTATGAGTTTTCATTGGAGAATAATTTGGGCGAAGGAGATGTTTGTGTCTTTGAGCTTCTCAGAATGAAGGAGGTTGTGTTGAAAGTTACAGCATTTCGTATCATTCAAGATGCCAGATTTGCAAACCACCCTGTGCAGCAAAATGTCAGTCAAACTAAACTTCTTAGAAATTAATGGTTGGTAATTCTCAAAAGGATTAGCACTGTGCAGTTGCTTTTCTCTTTTCATTTGGCCAGTTATTGTTCCGATTCTTCATCTTAGATTTAGATGTCATTACACTTTACAGTATGACTTGGTCAGACTATTATCCGTTTAGGAGTTTCTAATAAAAAATTATGACATTCCGTTTAGTTTGGTTTTTATTTTTGTTGTACAAAATCTTATTTCATGGCTGCCACCGTACATAGATTGTTCAATAAAATTAGTATCAAACTGGATCGGGAGGATAATGGGCACAAGTTGGCATTCTTTTTGTTTAATTTCATGATTTTATTGTTCCATTTACTTGTGTTTTCTTCTTTGATTTCAAATTATTCGGTCTCTAAAAGTATCATTATATATTATATTTAACTGTTCAACTTTTCTCTTTCAGGTTTCATTCATCATGGACAAGTATGCTCAAGTTAATAATAACTTGAACAGCATGTATGTGCAAAAATTTAATTAGGAGAGAGCCTCAGGAAAGCTGCTGTTCCCATCTTCAATGCAACAACAATTTGATTCCTCAGTCTGAGTTGGTGTTATGGAAGACATTGGAAGTGAACAAAAGAAATTTACTGTGTTGAGGAACCATAAGAATTTTTGTACATTACCTACCCAGCAATGCATCAGCACAGAGACCACAAGGTGTACAGTATATTTACACAAGGTTGTTGTTGGAGTAGCAAATGTTGTGGCACTATTTATATCTGATGAATTCTAGTTATTTTATTTCTTCATTTTTAGATTAAAAAAAGAAAAGAAAAAAGATTACTGGAAAACTGACCATTGCACAGCTGGGCACTGACTGTTTCATTTAGCAATGTATGGGATGATGAATTTGGTCATGGTTATTGATTCGGTTAAAACAAAAATTACAGATCACAATAAATGTCATTTACACCTCTAATTGATGATCAGAAAATGAGATTTGTACAAAAAAGGAAACTGTTGAATTGCAATGGGCCAAGAAGAAGACCCAATTGTTCTGCAAATTAAAGGCAGCTCCAATATTGGGTCCCATAGAAAGGAGGTCCCACCCTTTGTGGCCCAAAGAAACTGGTACTAACCATGAGAAACCCTAAAACAAAAAGTTAGCAAAGAAACGTAATGATTTCATTCCGGAAACCCTAGCCGCCGCCACTCCCAGTTCTTCATCTACGTTCTTCCTTTGAGTCAGCGTCGATTTTGGTGTTGATCGACGGTGGCTCAACTTTGTCAACATACAAGTGGGCTTTGTCTCATCTAGTTAGTAATCGGGTCTCTTGTTTGGAGAGTGTTGGTTCTTTGTTTTTTCTGTTCGTGTTTCGGTTTGCGGTGGCCCCCGTGGTACGACCAGGTCATGGGCAAGTCAGTTCAAGCGGTCTAATCCGAGAAGATTCCGCAATCTCAGGGGTAAAATCAGGTTTCGAGATGCGCATGTAGTAGGTGGTCTGATTCAATTAAGGAGGAGAAGATGAAAAATCCGACGCGTTCGGCATTGCAAGACAGATCGGGGGGAAGAAGGCTTGCCTCAGGACCCCGATCTGATTAAGGCGACCGTATGACTTCTACGCGAAAATGGTTCTTGTCAGTGCTAGTCTACGCTTTAGTTAGGTTCCTTTCTTTGTTTCCTTTGTTTCGTTTTGTTTATTTCTTTGTCGTTGCATCGTTTGAATTCAACAAAATGGGTCTTGCACAGTAAAAAAAAAAAAAAAGTTATCAATGAAAATTGGTCAAGACCAGTCAAAATTCCATATTAGCCAAAAATAATAAAAACTGAAGAAAACAAGAAAACCAAAAAAAAAAAAAAAGTAAGGAAATGAGGGCCCACAGAGCATGTGGTCCTCACTTACACAGTCACACCTAGTTGGTGCATACCAAAAATTAAAATACTTCCTTTATTATTGATATATAGTCCAAGACAAGCACAAAGGCCACTGGTTTGGTTGATCATCTCATGAGCTCTGGCCTATTCCTCTTCCCCAACAATGTCACAGCCTGGGGCTGCCACTACTTCTTGCATTTTCTACAAGTTGATTGTGCCCTCTATTATCCATGACAACAAACTGGTATCTTCACTGCCCCCTCTTCTTCTTTTTATTATTCTACTTCTGTGAAAGTTTCTAAAACTCTATTGGGTTTGCTGGGAAAATTGGGGAAATTTTTTAAAAATTGATGCTTTTGAACTTGTGTGGATTTGGATGGGAGAAAACCAAGGAACCCAGATAGATTAGGAGCTCAATAGCCCTTTTAATTATCTGAGCATTCATTAG
>JAYMTH010001563.1:0-14617 GCA_036897465.1 Pelargonium australe | reverse complement strand
TTTATTTTTTTGTTTGTTAATGGTGTTTATAGCTGAAAATGACATCAACCAGTTCTATTTGTATGTTATTTAAGCTGAATCTTAGTTATGTAACATAGGTGTTATGATATTCAACACCATTTTCAATTTTAATTGCTGCTCAAGAAGCTGGTTTTGGTTATTTTGGTGGCAAACTTGATGAAATCACTGTTGTTGTGTCTTATGTAACTAGATATGTCACATTCTTGTGTATGTTTTGCTTGACATTAGTCCTATTCTTTTCATCGGAATCAACAATTAAGAAATCTCTTTTTGTTTCAATTCAAGGCCATCTCTCTTCATAGCCTCGAATTCTTGACTCAACTTTTCACTAAATATGTCTGTACACATTGAGCCCTCCTAGAAGGGCTGAAGATTAAGATGCCAGCAAGGCCACTCTCATCTTTTCAACGTGTCCGACACTTATCCGGCACTTGGACAGGCGGACACTTTCCGGATACACATTGGATACTTGATTTAACATGTTCCCTAACTATTTAATACTCTCTCAGTCGCAAAATAAGTGTATAAGTTTCTTGTTGCACTTGCATTCTTTTTCCAAATGAGTTGTCTTGTTTCATTTTTCGGAAGGTAGTTATGCATGAATTAACAATGATGTCCATATAATAAGTTAATTAGTACTCCTCAAGTTTGTTACAACACATATGCATAAGGATAAAAGAGTAAACATACTACACTAAATAACTTCTTCTTGATTTTTCTAAAAATAGAAAGGAGGACACTAATTTTAGGACGGAGGGATAATTTTTTAACTCCACATAACTGACACTATGTGTCCCTCATTTTTTCTTCTAAATATGGACTGACCGAACACGTGTCCAACACCCTAAAACACATCAATAAACTTGATCAAAGAACATTAGAACATACAAACAAATGTAGACTTCTCATTTGTTTTCAAAAGAAATTATTGACGATTATCTCTCTACATACTCAGATTATTATTCGAAATTTCTTAACTATATCTTTATGTCGCGTTTAGTGTTTACCATGCATCAATTTATGAATAATATGCACTAATATAGCAAATATGTATATTATAATTGAACGTTTTCTTAACTTATCGTGTCTTTGGTTTTACAAAAATTGTGTGTCACCATATCTGTACTGTTTCGTGTTCCGTATCTGGTATCCGTGTCTATGCAGCATAGACTAAAGAAATCACACATGATTGTAAGACAGATTAATGACTCAGCTTGTTATTGGGTATGTCTGTACAAGTTGGCCCTCCTAGAGGGACTAAAGAAATCACAGAAAGAAAGCTAGTTTTTATAAAGTTGCTGCAATACTTTTGGATCCAATGTTAAGTTCATAATTCTATTTGTTGTTGGGCTGATAGCATGATGTTAGACAACTCTGTGTGAAGAAATAATTGGACATTTGGACTCACTAGAAAGATACGACTACGTGTTAAATTTAATAATGGGCTACATGTAATGATTTGTGCTTCGCATACTAAAAGGTCAACCTTGTTGGTAGGGTTTCACATCCACCATTATATGTAACTCTTACATTTTATATTTAGCTGATGTGAGATTTTACCACCCACTTCAACAACATGAATGGTTAATCACCAATACTTGTATTCTGTAGGGTTTCTGAATTTAAATTTTAATAGGGCCTTGTGGTCCATAGATTTTGAGTTTAATAGCATTAGCATAACCTTGTAAGGTCCACTGCGTACTGTAATGTTCAACTGCTCTTCCCATTCTGATTGAAAACTCTGAATCATACTCACAGTAAACTGAGCTGCCTAACTTGTTTATATTTGATCAGTGTTTCCTTCACTCAGTATTTAAACATTTAGATTTAGGCAAATTTCCCCTCAAAACGCCATAAGAATTATTATTGAAATGGATATAGGATTAAAAACTAATGAAAGATTATGAATTATATCTGAAATCAATGTTACATTAATTAAAGATCTAGGTCATGGATTATTTACTGGTCTACAACCTTTGGAAGCTTATACATGAACACGGGTAGAGCTTTTAGCAACTGTTTTTTTTTTTCTTAGTCTACTAGTCATGGTTTGCTACTCTTAGCATGTTCTAATTCTGATATGCTAACAGCAATTGTAGTATTTGTCTCTAAACTAACATAGAAGTTGAATTTCATTAGAAGTGGTTCATTGGTGAATTGGGATATATTATGTTTATGTCCCAAGAATATGTTGCTTCTTGTTTGTGGGTGATATAATTGATCACATTTTGGGATCTTGTACACGGTGCACCTAAATGGTGTCAAAGAATTCTTGTAGCTGACCTCCGAATTGTAAGCATTGATTCATATAGTTGATCAGAGTTGGGAACTGCAATGATATCATGCTTTTATCTCGCAAACTAGAGGGTCATTACAGGCTTCCCTAGTTATTAGCCATTAGCATATCCTGAAATGAGTCGTGGTTCATGTTTTGACATGTCTCCAACATAATGAATATGATATGGTAATGCTTTCTCAGATAGCATTGATATAATTGAGTTCATTACTTTGATGACAGAGTAGGAATTGACTCTAAACTAAAATTGAAGTTCAATTTCATTACAAGTGGTTTGTTATGGTTTTCATGTTCATGTCCCATGAATATGATGCTTCTTGTTTCTGGGTGACGTAATTGATAATATTTTGGGATCTCTTATGCGGTACACTTACACCTTAATGGTCCCTAATATTTCTAGTTGATCAGAGTCGGAAACTGCAACAGTATCATTCTTTCATCACTGAACTAGAGATGGTCATTATAGGCCACCCTAGTTTATAGCAATTAGTATATCCGGGAAATGATTCGCGGTTCATGTTTTCACTAGTCTCCAACATAATGGACTTGATCTATGATTTCTATGGTTACCATTTTCTAAGAAATATATGGGCTATGTGTGTCTGAATCTTATCATATTTCGCAATGTCTAATCAGTTTGATGTTTCAACGACTAAGTGATTCTTATGGTGATGCTTTCTTAGACTGTATTGATATAATGGAGTTCATTACTTTTATGCCACTATCTATAAATTGAAAGTGACAATAGGCTCTAGTATTAATGCTACTTTATTCGTTTATTCTTGTGTCACAGATTCAATTTGTGCTTCTCATTAGTCGACAAGGAAAAGTAAGGTTGACAAAATGGTATTCTCCTTACCCGCAAAAGGAAAGAAGTAAGGTATAGCCTGAATGTTCCTTCCATTTACCAAACAACATTTCACATTCTTGCTTTCATAAATATGTATTCTGAAGGCCTGAGGGCTGTCGTAGACTCATAATTATATTGCCCATTAACCTCTATGAAAAAAAAGCTTTTCATTATGGATCAGTTGCACTCAATTTTTGAACTTAATGAATCCACCTTGATACTATTTCAACGGTGAATATCATTTCTCGTATCTCTCCTAAAAACTGATGAGCATTTGTATTGTTATGCAAAAAAAAAAAAAGGTTATTCGTGAGCTCAGTGGAGAAATTCTAAGCCGCGGACCAAAGCTCTGTAATTTTGTGGATTGGAGAGGATACAAAGTTGTCTATAAAAGGTAATGCATGTATATGATTGAGTTTACATTGATTCTGAGAATGTTTTTTTTTTATTATTTATTTATAAATCTTAGCTGGCAATTTGGACCCAGACCGAACCCGCAGACGCTTGAAACTGACCCACATTTGGTGTGGATTCGGGTCACATAAAATGGCCCATTCGCTTTTGGGGTCTGTCCGTTTTTTCCATTAGTGATAGTGGGTCAGGTCGGACAAACCCGACAACCCTGCCCGAACCCACACCTCTTGTTGGTTGAGTTTGAGCGAGGTCATTTGAATCTGAAAAACCCGAATTGCAAGCTCTACTTTTTACCTACTTGAGTGTTTTGTGATCTTGGAGATCATAAACTGATTGGGTTCGGCTGAGCTTCTATTGCAGGTATGCTAGTCTGTATTTCTGCATGTGCATTGATCAAGATGACAATGAATTAGAGGTCCTTGAAATTATTCATCATTACGTTGAGATTCTGGACCGGTACTTTGGCAGTGTAAGTATATTAAACTTTTGATTTGTTTTATGCACCAACAATGCATGTTACTATTTTTCCTTTAGATGTGATGAGTATCGATTGTTATAGTAATATATTCTTGGTCCTTAGGTCTGTGAGTTGGACTTGATCTTCAACTTCCATAAGGTATGCTTATAATTGTACTCGCTTTTTATTATCCACATTCTTAAAATAGAAGTTTTAAAGCTCTCTAGTCTAGAGTTGGCAATTCGTGCGTTTGTGTTTGTGTTTGTGTTCGGTTGAAGGTTGATCGTCAAATTTTGACCTCACAAACTCTATATGGGCCAACACGACACATTTAGTAATCATGCTCAAATGTTAAGCACAAACGTATGACTCGTTTAGTAATCATTCTCGTGTTTGCTGTTTTTTTCTGCTTATTGCTTGCTGCTGTTTATTCTAAAGGCCTACTACATATTGGATGAGCTTTTGATTGCTGGTGAACTTCAAGAGCCAAGCAAGAAAACTGTGGCACGGTTGATTGCTGCACAGGTATAATTTTTCATTCGATGTACTTTGGTTGACCAACTCTAAAATTTTACCGAGCCCAAAATTTATTTGGGATTTTCTGATTTTGCTGAGCCGAGTTGAAATTTGGGTTGTAGGATTCATTGGTTGAAACTGCTAAAGAGCAGGCCAGTTCAATAAGCAATATTATTGCTCAGGCCACAAAGTAGTGTACTGATAGCCGAGAAGTTTATGGTGTGCCTCTTGTATTGAACATACCCTGAAGCGCGTCTGATTCATATTTCTCTAAAAGAATTAAATTGCATCTTAAATGTGTCATTGTAGACTCGTATGGTTTTCTGATGGGCGTGTAATTTTTTGATACATACAAACCATGGATTCTTTCGGTAGTTTTTGGCCTTTTTTTCTCAATTGTAATTTGCAGATTAAGTTTTCATGCTCAGGCATTGCCTTTTCTTGCTAATTTTTTCTTTGCTTTGTGTTTAGAAATCCTCATTTTGGTCGGATTGTGAAGTGGTTTTGATATGAATGTAGAGTTTGAAGTAAAAAAGTTGTTAAGGAATGGGAATGAGATTGTCATTGTTCATGTTTGTTGTATGAGTTTTCGGTCACGAAAATGGTTTTGTAATGAAAATCTCACTCATTCATATTCCAATTTTCGCTTCTAAAATTCATTAGAATAGTCCTTACAATTTGATTGATTGAATTACTTCATAGCTGTCAGAATTGGAACATTTTGATGGAGATTCAAGTGTTGAACTGTCCATTTTAAAAAATCCAGACAGGGCTGACAATTTGCATTTTGGGTCGGGTTTGAGTTTAAAAGGCTAACTTGAACTCCAACTCCAATTGTAAGAGGGGTGGATTCGTGCAGGTGTCGGACCCTGGGTCAGTTTGCGGTGTGGGTGAGTGCAAGGTGCCCGACGCCCAATTTGTCATTTGTAACCCGACCCAGAAGTTTGGTTGAGCTTAGAAGAAGAAAAAAATGTGGGCCAAATTTAGATGTTCCTTATTCGGGTTCAAAGTACCAGCTCTGCACCCTAGAATGTTGTTTAAAAGGTCATATCTTCAAGAGTTTTGATCTGACCCGTCGATTCCAAGCTCGATTTTGACCAAAAAGACTCGAACTTGATATTTTACCATGGATGCCTAAGCGCTCCAATCGCTTATCCTCCAAAGCTTTAGTCCCAACTTGATTTTATAACATAGATTAGGTTGGGGTGGGAGAAGTTTCAAGGAAAGAAATATTCATCAGTCTCAAATTAAGTGTTTTGTTTTTTTTTTTTTTTTCTTATCAGCAATTATGTGTTATGTTTTATTTGCAATTTTTTTTTTCAAAATAAGTGATTCATTTATCTTTTAGAAAATTAATTATGCATGAATTACCAATATTGTTACTATAACGATATACTTAATATCTTTAAGTTTGTTACAACACATGTGAGAGAGAATAATATATAAAATATACAAAACAAACTTCTCATGATTTCATACATGACACTTATTTTGAATGAACTTCAACACCGGAGCATGCTTTCGATAAGGCTTTAAATTGATTTGACTCGTTCTACCAACTACGTTCGATATGAGACATAAGAAGTAACTATTTCTCATTGCAATCAAAGAGATATAAATGATTATTCTATTATACCTTTATGAATTGTGATATGATAGTAGTTTCGAATTCAGGGTCGGTCTTCAGTCCTGAATTGTGTGAAATCGGTCCTATTTTTCATTTCAGATTAGTCATCGGAAAACCATAATCTTTTTGGCAAACCCACGTTTGAACACATTTTCTATGTGAAACCAGCAATCTGTATACACTTTTGTACGACTTGGTGTTGAGTTTGAGCTAGGTTTATTCAACCCATCTAGAACACTATCAACAAGTTTTGATTTGCTTCCTAGAATTGCAAGCCAACGAATGTTTATATTTGTGTTGTGGGCTTAAAACGAGCCAAGTTAAAACACTTTGGCGTTCTTATTTGATAACTTTTTTAGGCTCGATTATGTCCAGCTAAGAACTGAGGCATGTTAGGACTCACAAAAAGTAACCCGATAAAAATACATGCTCTTAAGCCCGCGACCAACGTTGTCAGAATCATAACAACAAAAAGATCCATAAAAACTAATTGAATTTGTAACATTTATTTAGATAGTTGAAACAAGATGAGAGCCTACAGCTCCATGGAAAGATCCAATGTACAACAGATGATGGCTTTTTTCCAGTGTTAGTTGTATTTACCTGCACACTCCACAAACCATCCCCAGCCAAAATAACAAGTTGAAACCCTACTGTTACTCCAAGTCTTGCTTTGATTTTCTCTACAGGACCCGAACTCGAATTCTTCGTACAAAATAATATACAGCCTGATGCCAGTAGTTACATTACATTACATTATGGAATCCAAATAATAAGATAGCAAAAACTGCTGTGAAGTAGCAGTTCACATTGTCCTCTCGATCTCATGGTATATGTATATATCATATCCACAGCCTATGGAATACAAAGTTGTGATGGCCATATTGACAAAGATAGACGATTTTTGATGGATTGGTAGATCTTTGGATAGGCGACGAGTGGTTTTCCGAAATGCAGAAGCTAGAAATGATGTAAACCTTTAGAACAAATCGACATCTGTATCCATAGAGAGCACTCCGTCATCATCCCAGCTAACGTCCTTTGCTTTTGGGTCTTTCCCGATTAGTTCGAGAGGTGCTTCTAATGGTGGTGGGGTCTGCATTCAGAAAGACAGAGATTCGGGATAAGTGATTGCACATAAACTGACTGTCTTGATGTGTAAGCTTATGAAATACACGAGTTCTTGAGAAAGATGTAGTGTTTAATATTCGATCAGGCTATCAAATTTGATAATACTCACTCTGTCCCAAAGTAAGTGTCATTTTTATTTTGAGAAAAATTAAGGAGATGTTAGTTAGTGTTGCATATTTCATCTTTTATCCTCGTGCACATGTGTTCTAACAAATTTAAGAGATACTAACTTATTATATGGACCTTGTTGACAATTCATACACTACTAACTTCCTAAGAAGGAAACAGAACACTTATTTTGGGATGAAGTAGTATTTTTAAGGACCAAATGACCCTTCTGCCAGACCCCTCAATGGTGGGAGTCTCGTGCACTGACCATCCTTTAAAGAAAAACCTTACGCCACCCTAAACCCTCGAGTATGTCTCGAACTCGATGGCTAAGCCTCTAAAATAAGAGTTCCACAAAACTACATTGGGTTTAATATTTGATCAGGCTATCAAATTTGCTAATAGTATTTTTAAGAACAAAAGACCCTCTCGCCAGACCCCACTATGGTGGGAGTCTCATGCATTGACTGCCCTTTAAAGACAAATTATGCTTTACTGCCTTGGATGGACAAGTATGTATATCTAGCAAAAGAGGGAAGGAAATATGAAATATCATTACCATGCATCGGATCAGAGGCCAATTAATTCCTCGAAAAAATGGGTGTTGCTTGATTTCGTTGGCACCGGTATTTGATCCTAAGCGGTTGGCAGGGTTTCTTTGCAACAATGCATTAATCAACTGCCTAGCTGCGAGACTTACCTGCAACATTAAAATACAAAGAACAGCAAATAGGCGATCAGATGTACGGGTCTAAAAAAAGTAATTCATGTTATAGTAACAAATCCCATCCAGTAAAGACATAAATCGAGCTATTTTTTGTGTTCCGATAAGTGGATTATGGTAAAGGACATAGGAATCAACAACCTAATTTCTTTCAACTAGGCCTTAATCACATAATTCAAGTTTATCAGGAGCAAAAGATGACACATAATCCGCCAAATTGGTCAGATCCCTTAAGTGAGGAGCTTTCTTTATTTGAATGTAGTAACAAACACATATACAGAGTAATAATAAAGCTGCACAGGAATTTAAAGATTTACCGGAATGCTACTTGGGAACGTGAGATCTTTGTATAATATGTTGGAAAATGTCTTTTGCCGATTCTTTCCCCTAAAAGGTGTGCGGCCATAGAGCATCTCATACAGCAAAATACCTGAATTCCAGTGATAAATGAAGCGTGTATCAACAATAACACTAGCCAAATAAGGCATAATACACTTTAGGAAGCAAATTACTAGGATATGTTGACTATCAGATAAACTAAGTTACTTGACTCCATATCTAGAAGTGTAAGAAAACGAAAATAGAATGATTCCATGGCAGAATATCCGCATGTGTCTTCTACTTATTTTGACCAAGATTAATATTCATCAGTTTTTGTGTAAATAATTACTTAGGATATAATGGCACCATAACTCGTAATTATTCATCAATTAGCATCACCATTAACCATATAGATTATAGTTTGTGGCGTGTGGGGCCTGACATCATGGCAACTTTTGACATTCTTTTCTACATGAAGAAGAGACTAATGGGCCAGGTCTCCATCCTTTGACCTTTTACTAAGTAGTCACTTTAAGAGCATATATATGCCACCAAACCAAAGCTTTCCCTCTATTTGTGAAAAACATCTCAACAGTAATGATATCATATTATCATTTGTTCATTAAACACTTACCAAGAGCCCACCAATCTATTGCACTAGTGTGGCCTGCACCTGTGATAATTTCCTGCACAAGCATATATATGGCAGCACAGGAATCAGTGTTTTGAAGAATTGCCCAGGATGTTAGCAAATTCTGAAGCTGAATAAAAATATAGACATTTCTCTTCGTGCAATACAATATCATGAACCAATTGAAGATTAAGAATAAAGGAAGATTTGCCATACAGGAGCAATGTATTCTTCGGTTCCAACAAATGAATTAGATGGTGTAATTG
This sequence comes from Pelargonium australe, assembly GCA_036897465.1. NCBI lineage: Eukaryota > Viridiplantae > Streptophyta > Magnoliopsida > Geraniales > Geraniaceae > Pelargonium > Pelargonium australe. The sequence goes on along the minus strand of JAYMTH010001563.1, from coordinate 5,255 downwards.
GTTCTGCAAAAAACATTGGGGGCGGTTGACTCCTAGATCTTCTTCTACTAGGCGATGACTGCTTTATGATCTGCAGAGAATTTTGTTTATCGAGTTTAAGTAACGAGTAGAAAGGCAATTACAGAAAAATCACTGTTATGCTCCAGAACAGTTATGAGGTGTTGTCCTCCTGAATTAACATTCACTGGGTGTAAGCCAAAATATTGCTTCCATATGGATCTGTTGGCAGTTAGGCATGCAGCTACTAATAGAAATGCAGAAAAGTACCTGAGGTTTACAGGTTGTCAAGAACGAAAGATCAAAGTCCGTTAAAACAACATGTCCATCCTTCTGAATTAAAATATTTTCAGGCTTCAGATCCCGATAAATTATTCCTGTATACCAGTGAAATAACAGTAATGATTAGAACCAAACAAATCTTCCCTCATTATTGGTCAGCAGAAAATTCAACGCAGTTTAGAGATTGAACAGTTCTAGTATGGCAATATGAATGCACACACATCACTGATTTGAGCAAGGATCTTCCTAATGTTCTGATCAGTAAGGGATATCATCGTTTCCCTCAACATTTCTATGAATAAAAAAGTTCTCATCCAGCATTTTAAACTCACAGACAAGTCTTCTCAGTCACTGTCGATAGATATTCTTTCTGGCCCATACAGAAACTGGCATTTCCATTTACCACAATTAGTGCTAACAGTAAGGTATGTACTACATATGTACAAGGATCATATATAGCACATTAAAAGTGTGTAGATTTTGACTCATTCCACCAATGACATTAGCATTGCAGGATGGAACCCAACATGAACATGGTATCAAAATTGGTTTCGTCTCGAGCCTTTGCTCATTTGTTTTGCATCCCTGTTAATTCTTGGTTAACGTGCAAAGCCCATTGTGTTTAGCCTGCCCATGAGAGACAGTGTTGAAGTGTCTCACATTGGAAGTTTATGGAGTTTGAAACTGCTTTATATATCTGTTGGGCTACACCAACTAATAACTTGGGATTTTGGAATGGAGTAGTTTAACAAGTTTCTAATCATATCTGGAGATTATACTTAACTAATTCGGAATCAGGGCCTTAAATATAAAATCTCATAATAACTTAAGTTGATGTTCTATTTTTTTGTGATGGACATACATATTCAGCTTATTAATATCGTCAAAACATACAATACAGGCAAAAATTGTAAAAGAACAGTTGAGAATGATAGAGTTATAGATCTAACAAAGCTATAAGTTATCATTTTGTCCACATACCTAAACAGTGGAGATACTCCAAGCCAATAATAACTTCTGCTGCATAGAACCTGAAGATGTAAAACAAGTTGCAATCAAAGTAGTTAAAGGTTTTATGAATACGTAATATACATATGCAGATCCAATTCCTTAGCATGAAGCACTAAAAATTGGATGGATGCAGAACCCTATAGGAAAAGCTTGTGCCATGTCAACACTGCATTGCTCTTTGCTCAGACATGCTCGCATATGCACAGACATGAACTAGAGGGAGAAGTTAAGGTTTTGACCTCAAACTCAATATTCTTGTGACATATCCCTCAAAATATCAGGACTGTTTGCTAATACACCCTTTCCCAAACATGTAACACTCATATAATAATTTTGACCTCAGGATCGTGTATAATACGTACAAGTAAGGAGCAAAAACAAAGATAAGAAACTTATATATTTATAATCTTAATTACAAAAGTAACAAATAGATGTATGGCCTTCATCTGCGCCTGGTTTAGGAGTTTTCCATGTTGCATGCATCAGATTGGTGTATAAAGATCATAGATTCACAATCCCAAAATGGAAAATGCAATCTCAACAACCAAGAGTACCTCGAAGAGTCTTCTCTAAATATTTTCATAGGCTGTTTGTCAAGCAGGGCAAATAACTCTCCACCAGGGCAAAAGTCTGTTATCAAACAAACGTGTGTAGAAGTCTGAAGAGAAAAAGAAAATTCAGTAAATGTTACTGTTATTGAGAAAACAGAACTATTAATCAACCAAGGATGTAGTTCTCAATCACATTGTTTTAACAGCAAAATTTATTTGAATAATGATTTAATGAGAATCATGTTCGGATGAAAATTACAATTAAAAAAGAAGAGATAGGAGATGATAAGTAACTTTCATACGATAGGAATATATTTGATTTCAAACAAAAAGTTGAAAACATTCAGATTCCTTTTCCTAATTATATTTCAGTACATGATTATTTTTGTTTATCAACTTCAGAAAGATGGATGCAATCACGTGGCACTACAACAAGTACTGTTCTACTTCTAAGAAGTGAGAGTAAATGTTCACCCCATCATTACAAAATATAACAAAGAAAAGGAGCCAAATAACCTTTATCCTGGAAGCTTAAAAAAAAGAAGAAAAAGAGAGGCACAAGATCTGCTAGAAGCAACTATGAGTTTCTGTTGAGCTAAGATTAACAAATACATCAGGAACTAGTTGAATTTACATTACACTATTAGCCATTCATTATTGCAATAGAGATGGCGTTTTTTCTTTTCCGCCCAACAAGTATGCCTATAAGAATACATTTTATGCATGTACTTCTGCATCCAAAATGTTAATGCTCTAGTTTTCTGCCTTTCTTTTTTCTTCTCTAAAAAGAAAGTTAGAGTAACAGGGTAAACCTGAAAGGAAGTGTAAAGTGCAGGAAGAAAAGGATGATCCAGTAGCGAAATGATTTCCCTTTCAATGCATGCTCGATGCACCTGCATAAACATTGCAGTGATCCTTTTAATAAAATCAATGGTACATATTCTGCATAAAGTAAGAAGGTGTTGAATGGACCATTAAAAAACATTGAATCATGGCTCTCTTTGATGTTCATACCTTGTTGCGATTCAACATTGCAGATTTTTCCATTGCCTTCATAGCATATAATTCACCTGTACCTTTCAGTTCAACCAAATGAACACTGCAGCAGATACCATACTAGGTTAAATAAAAAAAGCCAAGTGTTTCCATGGAATTGTTAACACCTCAGGAATTGCACAAGACCCTAGGCAAGCTGGAAACTGGAAATAGTTTTTGAAATAAGCTAAAATTTAGCAGAAGCAGAAGAAACTCCAAGTTTTTTTTTTTTTTTTTTAAAACAATCCATTTGAAGAAAATTTCAATGCACCAGAATGAGTTAAGTATGGTTGGTTAACATCTCTAAAGGATGCTATTAGTAATGACCAATTTAAAAATTAATCACTCACAATAATGTATAACTTAGAATCTCTTTTTGTTTCAGAAGCCTTAACAATTACTAAAAAAGAAAGTGGTTGATTACAAGAACAAAGATAGGAAGGATATTAAGCCACACAGAGAGCAGATCTCAACACTTCCAACACACTGACTATTTTATCAAGATGCGTATTTATACCTTTTTCACTACTGGTTCCATGTTCACAATCATACGAGGCTAAATATTTAATTATGCTATTATCAGTCTGTTATCAGTGCTTTATAACTACTAGACTGATAAAACAAAATTTGATGAACAACTTCATCATTAAGGTTGTTTATGGAGGATGAAGAAGAAAATTTGAAAGGCTGAGTAATATGGGTTAGTTCTAAATCAGTTTTAGGTTGTTTACAATCTGGGACATTTAACAAATGTTCAGCCTATCTAATGGATTCTGAATGTTGGGGTTAGTTTTTTATTTTATTTTATTACTATCTATTAGAGTTATGATTAAGTTTCTTTTGTTAAATATTGGCCAAACTGATATTAAGGTTTCTTAGTATGCATATTAGCGATATTTTTGATAGTAAGGCTACTAATTGACTCGAATTAGGTTTTTTGAATTCTGATGAATCAAACACAGTAGTAGATGTAACAGACCCCAATAAACATATATAAATAACAAAGAGCAAATCTTGTCCATGGGATCAAAGATATCACAATGTAGACTAAAAAACTATGAACAATAAAAAGAGAACACTTTTACAAATTCTGGTCAGGCAGCCTCTTGAAAATTACAGACAGCTACATTCACTATGGAGGTCACATATTCAATAAAACATGTCAATGAAGTTACGAAAATCATAGTACCTTCCAGTATCACCACAACCCAACGGTTTTATGGGCTTGAAATGATGCAGACCAATTTTTTCTCCTTGCGCAGTGATCTGGGAGGCACATGTAATAGAAATAGAATGTTTTATTGGTTAGGAGATAGCTTTCAGATGCAAAGCATAAGTATTCAAATATACAGAAGTTAAACAATGTATTTGAGCTTCAGACTATAACCAATGTTATTGCATACTAAAATACATGAATCTAAGTCCAAATGGCAATAAATGTTGTTTATTACATTAAAAGCTAAAAAAGGACATGTTTTTCTGTATTTCTAGAAGTGACAGTTTCCAAATCTTTTGCAACATTGTTAATCATCCTCTGTCAAACCCTTCTAGCAATAATGACATAGATAGATATAATGACAAGGAATAAGTTAACTCTGCCCATTAACTTTCTGATAGAGCAAGATTTGGTACTGAATAGCTTTTAATAACTCTGGTCCACACCCAACAAGGGAAGGAATGGGAGGTAATTTTTTCTGTAGCAACTGCTATTCATGTAGTATGCTGTAAATGACCAACTAATAGGATGATACTTGACGACCTGATATTAACTTTACACTCTACGCCCCCTATTGTGCAAGCTTGTTATCGTTTTGCACGTGGTCCATGCACTAATCTTCTTCTTGCCTTGTGCAGGAATTTTAACATTTTCTTTAATTGGGGTGGTGGCTGACTCGAACTTGTGACCTTTAAGTCTTCAAGACTTTGATACCATGTAGAGGACCAACTCAACTAAAAGTTTAAGCTAATAGTTGAAGGCCCAATATTAACTTTATACTCTAACATAATCCTGCTCCAATGTGCTCATTAGCTGTATGCATCAATGAAGTTCTTTGGTTTGTCGCAAGAAATATTCTTATGGATTAATACATAGTACATCTGTCAAGTAAATTTGACTAAGAATGGCTGCTTAAATACAAAGTATTTTTGTCAATATATATTGATTTGACAATTTTTTCTGAGTCAAGTCAAGGGTCCTGTACGTCGTCGTATGGTCTTCTTATCCAAGTCTTAGGGTTTCTGATTAAGTCCAAATTAGGTCTTCTTTTTCCCAAATGCTAGGGATTTTGACTAAGTCAAATTGGGTCTTCGATGTGAGGTGGTAGCAGTGATCCACGTCCGGTCAGTGACTGTGGGCCTGCGCAGGTAACGCACCGTTAA